>QRFJ01000004.1:4653219-4826232 GCA_006176705.1 Cocos nucifera | reverse complement strand
TTTTCATCTGTACCAATCTTTCTCTTGTAGATCCATTTACACCCAATAGGTACTATACCTTTTGGTGGATCTACCAAGGTCCAAACTGGTTTGAGTGCATCGAGTCAATTTCTGATTTCATTGCCTCTAACCATTTCTCAGAGCGATATCTGATATCGCCTCGTTTAAGTTTTGGTATCATCACTATGACCCATTACTACGAGGAACATTTCTCTACTTTCTCTAAAATCGTACCTAAGTATCTCAGGGGGACGAAAAACTCTTTCCGATTTACGAAGTGGAGGAGGTAGTGACTAATTGGCTTAACCTAATTTGGTTCCATTTGGTCTTTAGCTCGTTGCTCTTGTGAGACTTTCTCATCGAGCTTGATCTGCTTTTCAATGCCGCCATCTTGAATAAACTATTTTTCAAGAAAAATGGGATGTCGACTCACAATCATATTATGATCTTCTGAAATGTAGAAATAATACCCTAATGACTCTTTAGGATATCCTATGAATCGAGCTCTAAAGAACCTAAAGTCTAACTTGTCCGCTTGTTGTATTTTGACATGAGCCGGACAACTCTAAATTCTTAGATGACTCAGATTTGGTTTCTTGCCATTTCATATCTCATACGGTGTGGTAGGAACGATTTTAAAAGGAATCCTATTCAGTAAGTATATTGTAGTTAACAAACAGTATCCTCAAAGAAAATCTGGGAGGTCTGTGAAACTCATCATGGATCGGACCATATCTAATAGAGTCTGGTTTCTCTGTTTTGAAATCTCGTTGAGTTGAGGTATTCCAGGTGGAGTCCATTGAGAGATTATACCATTTTTTTTGAGATAGTCCAAGAATTTTCAACTAAAGTATTCACCTTCTCGATCTGATCGAAGAACCTTAATGAGTTTTCATTTTGCTTTTCTACTTCATGTCTGAATTCTTTGAACTTTTCAAACGCTTCAGACTTGTGTCTCATAAGATACACATACCATACCTAGATGATGTGGAGATATTTAAGACTAGATTAGTGGCAAAAGGTTATAGTCAACACGAACGCATTGACTATCAGAATACTTTTTCGTCAATAGCTATGCTAAAATCCATCCGCACATTGCTTGCTATTACAGCCTATTTTGATTATGAAATATGGCAAATGAACGTAAAAATGGCATTCTTAAATGGATATCTTGAGAAAGATATCTATATGGAACAGCCACTAGGTTTTACATCCAGTGATGATGATCACAAGGTTTGCAAGCTGCAAAGGTCCATATAAGGACTTAAGCAAGCATCTCGAAGCTGGAATACTCATTTTAATGATGTAATCAAAATATTTGGTTTCATAAAAAATGAGGAGCCATGTGTCTTTAAAAAGGTCAGTGGGAGCGCTGTTGTCTTCCTCGTATTTTACGTGGATGACATCCTCCTTATTGAGAATGATATTCTCATGTTGACCACAGTTAAAATGTGGTTATCTAAAGAATTCTCCATGAAAGACCTAGGAGAAGCATCTTTTATTCTGAAAATTAAGGTCTATAGAGATAGACCGAATAGGATGCTAGGACTTTCATAGAAGATGTACATGGAGGAAGTGCTAAAGAGGTTTAGCATAGAAAACTCTAAGATGGGTTTGGTACCCTTCAGACATGGCATTTATCTTTTCAAGAAGATGTGCCCCAGCATACCTGAGGAAATAGAATGCATGAGCAAGATCCCTTATGCTTCAGCAATAGGGAGCCTTATGTATACCATGTTATGTACACGACCTGATATAGCCCATGCTGTGAGTGTCACAAGTAGATATCAGTCGAATCCAGATGAAGAACACTAGACTTCTGTGAAATATATCCTTAAGTACTTGAGAAGAATTAAGGATATTTTATTGATCTTTGGCAATGGAGAACTTCAAGTCCAGGGGTATACAGACTCGAATTTTATGTCCGATGTAGATGATCGAAAGTCGACATCTGGGAGTCTATTTTTATGCAATGGTGGAGCTATTAATTGAAAAAGTTTCAAGCAGACAGTGATAGCAGATTCCACCATGAAAGCAGAATACATTATTGCATCGGAGGCTGCAAAGGAGGCATTCTAGTATAAGAAGTTTGCCGCAAAGATCGGAATGATGCCATGAGATGTCATTCCTCTGTATTACGACAACAATGATGCCATAGCCTTTGCTAAGGAGCCGAGGTCTCACCAAAAATTCAAGCACATCGAGCGATGATATCACCTCATCCGCGATTATCTCAAGAAAGATTACGTCGAGGTCAAGAGAGTCGACTCCGCAGACAATGCGATGGACCCGCTTACAAAGCCGTTGGACCAGCAGAAGATCGAAGCCCACATTGAGAAGATGGGACTTAGATTTGTAGCCAATTGGCTTTAGGTCAAGTAGGAGTTTGTTAGATATATGTGTCCTAGAAGCCAGAATTGGCTGACATTTGTAATACACTTCTAGAGGGCAAAATTATAATTTTGACTATAAATAATAAAATGAGTTATTTTCTATCACATAAGTGTATTTAGTATCTGTGATACATCCTTTGAGTTAATGGTAATGATAATTCTTATTTTCAAGAGTTAAAAATTTAAGATAAGAATTTTCATTATTAACTTATAAAATGCTCCTGACCGTAAGATCATCATGAGGATGGTGATTGATCTAGAAGGTTAGTATACAATCGCTTCTTTATAATAGTTGAGTCTTGAGTCTACGGTGTAGAGACATCGAAGCGAGAGTACAGATACTCGTTAGAGAATAAGGGCACTGAGCGTGACCACCTCAAGTAGTCATAAGAAAGTCTACCTTCTCATTGATGACTGACTCGAAGCTGCAGTGGTGTGTCTGGTTCTTTGACTTAAGGTGTATTGGCAGTTCACCTCAAGGGTGTTATAGTTTGACTACACCATGACTCGGTCTCCTAGCCATTCGGAATCCTAAGGTGTATGTTAGCTATAGCATGTTCATTATAGAAATTGGATTGCACCAAGATAGAATCTATCTACCTTAGTAGAAGAGGAGCAGTCCTATGATGATCATGAGAATCAAGTCCATAAGCCCATGGCCATGGTAGAGTGTGAAATAATAGAAAGAGTTTCTATTAAAGTTTTCACATCGAACTTGAATCGAATGATTAAATCATATGATAGAAATTAGGATTTGACGAGTTCACCTTAACCCTAATCTGATTGGGACTTAAGATAGAAGAACTTAATCACACAAGTAGCTGCACCAAGAGGTTTATTTTCAGTTTTGATGGGTTGCCACCATATACTACTAGATGTCAGGTGGATTTTGGGAGCAACTAGAATGATTTAGATGATCGATCATTCTAAGTTGTCTGAATCAGAAGAGTTCTGATCCATCGAAAAGAGTTTCGATGATGTTGATGATGGAGATCACTACATGTCCCATTACCATACAGAACTGAACCTAACTGAATCACATAAATAAGGATTTGGATTTGGATATCATCAATTGGACTAACCTAGTTCAGTTGATTTGAATAAGATTCAATTAGGTTCAAGAAAATCGTGCTAGCAGACGATTAAACCTAACATTCTCCTTTTTCTTATCATTAAAAGTTGTCTCGACTGAGCCAAATAGGTTTGTGCTCACTCAGGTACCTTTACCTGGTCTGACTAGAGCTTATTCAGATCAGAAAAGAATTATCTTAATTTATGAGATAAATTTAAGACAACACTTGCCATTTTTCGTTACCTGCTAATTCTTGTTCTTTGACTTGATCAAACGTTGATCTTTGACCCTTGGACATCTGCCCATGTATCATACACTTATTAGAGAGTAGATAGGAGCTTATCCCCTCTCTGAAAATTAGAAAGAAGGGGGCGCATACCTAGGATGATGTGCGCCCATGGATAGGGATGCCTGGAGTCCCATACGGATGGAACTCCAGGTTGCTTCTTGGATTCAAACTAGGTGACCCTCACCTATAGACTTTGACTAGTCTTAGGTGCCACCTTAGGATGAATATGTGGGTCTCTTATCTGATTGGATCAGATGATGTCATCCCATCAATCAGATTTAGATCTGATTGCACGAAGCAACGTGATTGGCCAAGGTGATGTGGCACTGCATGGCGCAGCAGAGTCTATATAAAGATCTATCTGCGCCCACTTTTTCAAGAGTTCCCCTCAGCCCATGCCCCAAGGCTACTCCTCTTCCTCCTCCATGCCACCTTTATGATCCTCTCTCTCCTCTCCACGCCCAAGGTAGTTGGGCTTCAGATTAGTGCGAGTCAGGCAAGAAAAGGCTGACGAAAAAGGAAGAAGACAGCACTGCTGCAGAGACGACGGATGATCTTCAGAAGGAGTTTTGAAGATCCTCCAAATCAGATCTAGATCTAATTTTTGGAGAAAAAAAGAGAATGAGAAGATCTCTAGATCCAGTCCGAGTGGATATCGATAGAGATCAAGCACTTGCGTGGCTAGATCCAGAACCTCAGGGCTTCAGCAAGATCATCAACGGATAATCAGATTACCCAAAATCAAAATAAAATTAATTAGATTTAATTTAATTTAATTTTTTTATTTATCAGATCATAAAATCATATCTGAAAAGTGTCAGATCTGATTAGGATCTAAGAGAAAATTTTTAAAATATGCCTCTCGATCCAATCAGAATTGAACAAACCTGACCTAAAAAATCAGGATTTCTCCTTCAGTTTGAAGACACTTGAAGCAGATGGGAGTTCTTTTTGAATTGCTTACTTTGAGTATTAATCATTGTTTCTAATTAGCCTGATGCCATGTATGGTTGTTTCTTATCGTCTATCTTCTAAGCAAAATTCACTTCAACAAAAGTGATAATTTTAAAAAGATGCCCATCGCTGATCAATGAGATAAATCTTTCTATTCCTTATTATTTGAGATAAACTCTACTCTCACCGAAGTTCAGTCTAATGCTTAGCCTAATACAACTGGTAACCACGAAAGAGCTTCGATCTAGAATGCTTCCTCCAGCGGCTGAATCCTAGTCGAACTCCTTCAAGCAGCCGAACTCCTCCAGCGACCGAACTCTTTCTGGATTCCTCCAGCAGTCAAACGCCTTTCGAATTCCTATAGCGACCGAACTCCATTCGGACTTCTCTATTAACTGGACTCCTTCTGGACTTCTCCATCAATTGAACTCCTCCCAGACTTCTCCTTCAACTAGATTTTTCCATCAGTCGGACTCCTTCCGGACTTCTTCTTCAGTCGGATTCCTTCAGGAGCCGAACTCCTTCCAGACTTTCCCTTCAGTAGGATTCCTCCAGCAATCGAACTCCTTCCAGACCTCTTTTAGTCGAATTTCTTCAGGAGCCGAACTCCAACCGAACTTCTCCTTCAATTGAATTCCTCCAGGAGTCGAACTCCTTCCAAACTTCTCCTTCAGTAGGATTCCTCCAACAACTAAACTCCTTTCGGACTTCTTCTTTGGTCGGATTCCTCTAGGAGCCGAACTTTTATCGGACTTCTCCTTCAGTCGGATTCCTCCAGGAGCCAAACTCTTTTCGGACTTTTTCTTCAGTCAAATTCCTTCAAAAGCTGAACTCCTTCTGGACTTCTTCTTCAATCAAATTCCTCCAGGAGCCAAACACCTTCTGGACTTCTCCTTCAGTCAAATTCCTCCAAGAGCCAAACTTCTTCCGAATTTCTCCTTCAATCGGATTCCTCCAGAAGCTAAATTCTTTCTAAACTTCTTCTTCAATCAAATTTCTCTAGGAGTCAAACTCCTTCCAGACTTCTCATTCAGTCAAATTTCATCAGAAGCCAAACTTCTTTTGAACTTCTCCTTCAACCAAACTTCTCCACTAGTCAAACTTCTTCAGTCGAACTTCTCCATCAGTCGAACTCCTTCTGAACTTCTCCATCAGTCGAGCTTCTCCACCAGTCGGACTCCTTCTGGACTTCTCCATCAATCAAACTCCATCTGGATTCCTCCAATGGATTACTTTCAGATTTTAAGTAGTATTCCTCCCAAATAATTTTCTCTAGCCGTATTTCTTTTAGGACTTCAAACTCTTCTGAAATTGACATACGTCAAAGCTCTTCATCCCTCCACGTGGCTCCAAGCAGCTCGGTAGCAGATAGCTATGACTGTCACTATCAGTCTGCTACAGATGGCGTCCCTCTCCGTAACAAATTTCATATAGCTCTGAGCGGTCAGCTACCGGACGGCTACGACTGTCACTATCAATCTGCTACAAACGGTGCCCCTCTCCATAATAAATCCTATGCGGCTCTGAGCAGTCAGCTATCGGATGGCTACGGCTGTCACTATCAGTCTGCTCTAGGCTCTATCTATAAAAGAAATCCATCTGATATATTTTCTCTAAGCTCTCTTCTTCTTCCCAAAAACTCTACTGAATTTTTTTCTGAGCACTTTGTTAGAAGAACTGACTTGATCATCGGAGGATCTTGTCGGAGCCACCACCACCGACTCCAGGCAAAACTTTATTTTGCAGATCCCCGATGGCGACCTCTTCTTCCTCAAATCCAGCTCGATTCGGCATCGACCAGATTCTACACCAACAGGATTGATGCTAGAGGAAGGACCTCTATTTTTGAGGTACCCTTATTCTTAAAAGAGTGCTCAATCGATCCTGTGGACCTTCTTCTTCAAAGTTCATCTCCATCTTCTCCCTCAATCCCAAGAAATGCCTCCAAAGAAGGCAACTGCCTAGAGATCTACCACTTCTACCATCAGATCTGAGCCAAATTCATCTATTTCTACTTCATCATCGATGCTTCAACCTCTACCTCCACCGACAGCCATGGTAGATCTGAAGCAGTTTAATCTACTGATGCAGTGGATTCAGGGCAGGCTATGCGACAGCCTCTGATGGTGGTTTCGCTAGAAAATCCATCATTGGAATGTCGGAAATCGATCCTAAGGAGGAGCACTTGGGCTAGCATACCCGTCATCCCTGAGAAGAAGAAATAGAGAGTAGAGGATCCTCGTTCGGATCATGATTCTTCTTTAGAAGAAATCTTTCCCATCTACACCTGGAAGCCTTCCAAGAAGATGGACTGACGGATTGAGAAACTCCGCCACATCACCCTGACTCACCATGACGACGTCTGCACCAATCCCTTTTTCTCTCCCTGAATTATGCAAGAGACCATTTCATCGAGCTTCAAGCTCCTCCAATTTAAAAGCTATGATGGAACCTCTGATTCGATCGATCACTTGGAGGCCTTCCGAACCATAATGCTATTCCATGGCATACCAAATGCCATCTTATGTCGAGCTTTTTCATCTATCTTAAAGGGAGCAGCAAGAAACTAATACTCGATATTAAGGTTAGGTACGATCTTCTTCTTTAACTAGATGAGCCATTAGTTTGTGGCTCACTTTGTCAGTAGCTGACGTCTACATCGAGGTTCGGATTCTCTGATGAATATCAAATAGAAGGATAAAAAATCTATCCGAGCTTATGTCATCCGATTTAATGCTATTGCATTAAAAGTCCGAAATCTGAATCAGTCTATTGCAATGGCCGCACTCAAGGATGACCTTCAGAAGAATGATTTGTTGTTCTTCTAGAAGAAGAAGTATCTCAGAAACTTTGTCGATCTGCTAGCTCGGACTGAGGGATATATCCGAGCGGAAGAAGCCTTCAAATTAAAAGATGAGGAAGCTGCGAGAGAGCGGTGGACGGACGAGTCTAATAAACCCGCAGTTGATGAAGGACCGAATGAAGTTCGGCCATGCTCACGGACTTCCTCCGAGCGCAAACAGGCTCGAACTCCTCCTCGAGCTCATCGTCAAAGAAGCTCCGATAGAAGGGCACAACAAAATTTTCCTCTCAGAAGGTTTCATAACTACACCCCCCCTCAATGCTCACAGACGTCGGTCTGAAGCAAGAAAAGATTGGCCGAGGGCACTACCGCAGCCAGAACCACCAAGGAGGGAGGAACAATAAGGAGATCGACCGCCTCTCGACATCATCAACACTATCTCTAGGAGACTTAATGCTTCGATGAGTCGCCATCTCTCGACTTCAGAGCCAGGAAAAGCTTGTCTTAAATTGGAAAGATCCGTATAAAATAGAGGAGGTCATCCAGTCCGGAGCTTATCACCTGAAGGAGCTCGGAGGAACAACGCTCTCATAATCTTGGAATTTAAAAAATCTAAGAATATGCTATTAGTAATTTTCCTCCAATAAAACTTCTCCATTTCAACATTATTATTTCTTGGTGCAAAAACTATATGATGATATGAAAGAAGCAATCGAAAGTAGCCATATTAGAAATAGGAGGAGAACCTCTTTCTAACATGAGCAAGTCGAAGACCTCCGATTATTTAAGACAGAAGGAGGGGAGAGGCCCATTCAATGGCCCATCTATGCCCCTATTGCCATGTTAGGAACAAGAGGAGAACCTCGTCCTAACATGAGTAAGTCGAAGACCTCCGGTTATTTAAGATAGGAGGAAGGGAGGGACCTATTCAACGGTCCATCTATGCCCTTAGTGCCATGTTAAGAACAGGAAGAGAACCTCATCCTAACATGAGTAAGTCGAAGACCTCCGATTATTTAAGACAGAAAGAGCGGAGAGGCCCATTCAATGGTCCATCTGTGCTCCTAGTGCCATGTTAGGAATAGAAGGAGAACCTCATCCTAATATGAGCAAGTCGAAGACTTTCGATTATTTAAGATAGAAGAAGAGAAGCCCATTCAACGGTCCATCTGTGCTCCTAGTGCCATGTTAGGAATAGGAGGAGAACCTCGTTCTAACATGAGCAAGTCGAAGACCTCCGATTATTTAAGACAGGAGGAGAAGAGAGGCCCATTCAATGGCCCATCTATGCCCCTAGTGCCATGTTAGGAACAGAAGGTGAACCTCATCCTAACATGAGCAAGTCGAAGATCTCTGATTATTTAAGATAGGAGGAGGGAGAGGCCTGTTCAACGGTCCATCTATGCCCTTAGTGCTATATTAGGAATAGAAGGAGAACCTCGTCCTAACATGAGCAAGTCGAAGACCTCTAATTATTTAAGACAGAAGGAGCCGATTATTTAAGACAGAAAGAGGGGAGAGGCCCATTCAATGGCCCATCTGTGCTTCTAGTGCCATGTTAGGAACAGAAGGAGAACCTCATCCTAGCATGAGCAAGTCAAAAGACCACCAGTTATTTAAGATAAGAGAAGAGGAGAGATCCATTCAACGGTCCATCTGTGCCCCTAGTGTCATATTAGAAATAGGAGAAGAATCTCATCCTAATATGAGTAAGTCGAAGACCTCTGGTTGTTTAAGATAGGAGGGAGAGGCCCATTCAATGATCCATCTGTGCCTCTAGTGCCATGTTAGGAATAGGAGGAGAACCTCATCCTAACATGAACAAGTCGAAAATCTTCAGTTATTTAAAATAGGAAGAGGAGAGAGGCTCGTTCAACGGCCCATCTATGCCCCTAGTGCCATGTTAGGAATAGGAGAAGAACCTCATCCTAACATGAGCAAGTCGAAGACCTCCGATTATTTAAGACAGAAGAAGAGGAGAAGTTCATTCAATGGTCCATCTATACTCCTAGTGCCATGTTAGGAATAGGAGGAGAACTTCGTCCTAACATGAGTAAGTCGAAGACCTTCGATTGTTTAAGATAGGAGGGGAGAGGTTCATTCAATGGTCCATCTGTGCCCCTAGTGCCATGTTAGGAATAGGAGGAGAACCTCGTTCTAACATGAGTAAGTCGAAAATCTCTGATTATTTAAGACAGGAGGAGGAGAGAGATCCATTCAATGGTCCATCTATGCCCCTAGTGCCATATTAGGAACAGGAGGAGAACCTCGTCCTAACATGAGCAAGTCAAAGACCTCCAATTATTTAAGACAGGAAGAGGGGAGAGGCCCATTCAACGGTCCATCTGTGCTCTTAGTGCCATGCTAGGAATAGAAGAAGAATCTTATCCTAACATGAGCAAGTTGAAGACCTCCGATTATTTAAGATAAGAGGAGGGAAGAGGCCCATACAATAGTCCTAATATGCCCCTACAGTCTATTAGGAATAGGAGGAGAACCTCGTCCTAACATGAGCAAAGTCAAAGGCCCCATTCATTTTAGATGAGGTGAGAAGAGAGGTCCCGACAATGGCCCTTATGTGCCCCTACAGTCCGTTAGGAATAGGAGGAGAACCTCGTCATAACGTGAGCAAAGTCGAAGGCCTCATTTATTTTAGATGAGATGAGAAGAGAGGCCCCGATAATGGCCCTTATGTGCCTCTACAGCCTATTAGGAATAGGAGAAAAATCTCATTCTAACGTAAGCAAAGTCGAAGGCTCCATTCATTTTAGATGAGGTGAGAAGAGAGGCTCTGATAATGGCCCTTATGTGCCCTTACAGTCCATTAGGAATAGGAGGAGAACCTTGTCCTAATGTGAGCAAAGTCGAAGGCCTCATTCATTTTAGACGACATGAGAAGAAAGGCCCCGACTCGACTAGAGATAAGATCTTCCTCAAGCTTCAACTTTAATAGGAGATAAGATCTTCTTCAACCTCAGTCGGAGATAAGATCTTTCCGGAGCTTCAACTTCAATAGAAGATAAGATCTCCTTCAATCTCAGCTGGAGATAAGATCTCTCTCGAGCCTCAACCTCAACAGAAGATAAGATCTCCTTCAACCTTGGTCGGAGATAAGATCTCTTCCGAACTTCAGCTTCAACAGGAGATAGGATCTCCTTCAACCTCGATCGGAGATAAGATCTTCCCCAAGCTTCAACTTCAATAGAAGATAGGATCTCCTTCAATCTCGATCGGAGATAAGATCTCTTTCAATCTGGATCGGAGATAAGATCTCCTTCGAGCTTCAACTTCAACAGGAGATAAGATCTCCTTCAACCTCGGCTAGATATAAGATTTCCTCCGAGCCTTAACCTCAATAAAAGATAAGATCTCCTTTAACCTCGACTGGAGATAAGATTTTTTTTAACCTCAGTTGGAAATAAGATCTTTTCGAGCTTCAACGTCAACATCAATAGGAGATAAGATCTCCTTCAATCTCGACTGAAGATAAGATCTCCTCCGAGCTTCAACGTCAATGTTAACAGAAGATAAGATCTCCTTCAACCTCGACTAGAGATAAGATCTCTCCCGAGCTTCAACATCAATCTCAACAGGAGATAAGATCTTCTTCAACTCTGGCAGGAGATAAGATCTCTTCCGAGCTTCAATCTCAATGGGTGTAGAGCTTAGAAAAGGATTTCAATAGTCATCTTTTTGTACTCCCTTCTTTCAAATATTGAACTCAGAAGTGGGGGGACTATTATTGAAGATAAATTTTGCTTCCATCAAAATCTAGTCTAATGCTTAGCCTAATGCAATTGGTCACCATAGAAGAGCTTCGATTAAAAATTCTCTCTCCAGCAGTCGAACCTCGACCGAACTCCTTTAGCAGCCGAACTCCTCTACCGGTCGAATCCCTTCCAAACTCCCTCAAGTGGCCGAATCCCAATCAAACTTTTTCAAGCAATCGAACCCCTCTCGGACTCATCCAGCGGTCGAATCCCTTTCGAACTCCTATAGCGGCCGAACTCCATTCGGACTTCTCCATTAGCCGAACTCCTTCTGAACTTCTCCATCAGTCGAACTCTTCCTAAACTTCTTCTTCGACCAAACTTCTCCGTCAGTCGGACTCCTCCTAGACTTCTCATTCAGTCGGATTTCTCCAGGAGCCAAATTTCTTTCGGACTTTTTCTTCAGTAGGATTCCTCCATCAATCGAACTCCTTCCAAATTTTTTCTTCAATCGGATTCCTCCAGGAGCCAAACTCCTATTGAACTTCTTCTTCAATCGAATTCTTCCAAGAGCCGAACTCCTTTCGGACTTCTTCTTCAGTCAGATTCCTTCAGGAGCCGAACTCCTTTCGAATTTTTTCTTCAATCGGATTCCTCCAAGAGCCAAATTTCTTTCGAACTTCTCCTTCAGTCGGATTCCTCCAGGAGCTGAACTCCTTTTGGACTTTTTTTTTAATCAAATTTCTTTAGAAGTCGAACTCCTTCTAAACTTCTTCTTCAATCAAATTTCTCTAGGAGCTGAACTCCTTCTGGACTTTTCTTTCAGTCGAATTTCTTCAAGAGCCGAACTTTTTTCGGACTTCTCCTTCAGTCGAACTTCTCCACCAGTCAAACTCCTTCAGTCGAACTTCTCCATCAATCAAACTTTTTTTAGATTTCTCCATCAGTCGAGCTTCTTCATCAATCGAACTTTTTTTAAACTTCTTCATCAGTCAAACTTCATCCGGATTCCTTCAGTGGATTACTTTCACATTTTAATTAGTATTTCTCCTGGATGATCCCCTCTGACCGTATTTCCTTTAGAAGTCCGAACTTCTCTAGAATTGACATACGCCAAAGCTCTTCATCCCTCCACGTGGTCCTAAGTAGCTCAGTATCGGACGGCTACAGCTGTCACTATCAGTCTGCTATAGATGACGTCCCTCTTCATAACAAACTCCATGCGGCCCCGAATGGCCAACTATCAGATGGCTACGACTATCACTATCAGTCCACTACAGGCGGTGCCCCTCTCCATAATAAATCCTACACAATCTCAAACGACCAACTATCGGACGGCTATGACTGTCACTATCAGTCTGCTTCAGACTCCATCTATAAAAGAGACCCTCCATATATGTTTTCTCTAAGCTCTCTTCTTCTTTTCAAAAATTTTGCTGAATTTTTTTCTGAGCACTCCATTTCTGTTGGTCAAAAGAGCTGACTTGATCATCGGAGGATCCTGCCGGAGCCACCACCACTGACTCCGAACGAAACTTTATTTTGTAGGTCACCAATGGTGACCTCTTCTTCCTCAACTCTGGCTCGATCCGACGTCGACCAGATTATGCACCAACACTTATTATAACTTTTAATCTACATATTTAAATTCTGATTTATGTTCCTTGGGATATTCACTTACTTATTTCTTGAGTATCAGGTCAATCGGATCTAGACTCAGATCTGATCAGATCAAAACTCTATAATAAATATCCTACATCAATGATCCAAATCGTTGAATATGATTTATAACATCAAAACTATTTATACACAAAAAATTATATGATATGAAGACTCCTAGTCTATGCATCAAGTAGTCAAAAATTAGATAGTCTAAATAAAATTAAATTAGATATATTTTTTGATCATTTGATGCATAGATTAGAGATCTTCAAATCATATGATATTTGGTATGCAAGCAAGTTTAATATAATAGATCATATCCAATGGTTTGAATCATCAATGTAGAACCTTATTGTCCAATTTTGCTCTGATCAGATTTGAGCCTAAATTCGATCGACTTTATCCACGTCTACCATATATATGTGTGTGTGTGTGTGTGTGTGTCCTTTTCATTTGTATTCCTTTTTGACTTTCAACTCTCATGTCATTTTTCGAGTTTTCTACTTTTCTGGAATTCTTTATGCAGTACATCATGGAATTGGTCTTTGTTAGAGAGAATCCAAAAAGAAAAACTTAAAATTTTTCTAATATTCTCCTCCAAGCATTTTAATTTTATTTTTTAATTTCATCTTTGAAATATTTTAATTTTTTTATTATCATGATATTAATTTTTGACCTTTGGGCTTCTAATTACCAACGATCATGTGTATTTAATTTCTTTTTATTTTCTAGTCATTGGGCTTCTTATTAAAGATTTTAACTGTTGGACTTATTAAAGGCCTTAATGGATCAATAAAAGCCCCACCAATCATAAACGGTCACAAATGGTTATATTGGTCAGCTATTAAAAGGTCCTTTGGGACCTAATCCAAAAGTCATCCAAGGGCCTTCTAATCTTATTTTCATTCATCAATAATTTTGCCTCTTCAATTACAACACTTCTTCTTCTCTTCATCTTTCTAAATGCTGAAAGATTCTTTATCAACCTCCTCCATGTTTATGCTTGCAGGTGGAATATCCTAGTTATATCTTAAGATGGTTTTTCCACATTTTCCTACATGAAGAATGAAAATATATCTTAGCATAGTATCCAACATGCTTCTGAATTTGATCAATTTTATATCTTAATTTTTTATAAATTATTTATAATTTTATGCATCTTCTTAAATCATATCTAAAATTTTAAATATTATTCCAACAGTCTAAGGTGTATTTTCCTAGATTATGTTTAAGAAGCTAATAATATGCTAATCCACTAATATAGTATATATATATATATATACATATATATATATATTGTTAATCTATTGAAACTAAAATTAGATTAGCATTCTTTAGACATAATCATCTTATTTTTGAAAATCTGCTTAGTATACTTTAGTTATATTGGTTGTTAATTTTCCTCTTTTTTTATTAGACTTAATCAAGTAGTTATAAAAAGGTTAAACAAATTATGAAGGTTGTTCTGAATCATGAAAATACTAAATAGAATTTTTGAATTTCTTTTGTAGCTTTCATACCTCATCTTTTCTTCTCTAATTTTCTTTACTGAATCTTTAAGAACAGATAATGATGACACATCCAGTCTCAAACCTGAAAAATTTTATGGCTCGGGATTTGCTAGATGGTAAGAACATCTAGAAGCTTGGCTCATAACATTGGGCCTTCTATCTACTATAAAAAAAATCTTCCTTATCCTTCAAAAGAATCTTCTTCTTCTGATTTCTCAGATTCTAAATCTATAGTAGATAAATCTTTGGAGCAAATAGAGTTTCATTATAAATTTAAGATTCTTAGTTATCATTCAGATGAATTGTATGAAACCTACAGAAAATATAAAACTGCTAAAGATCTCTAGTATGCTTTAGAAGATGCCTATATTAGAGATAATGAAGATATTCAAAGATTTACTATTACTAACTTTAATAATTATAAAATGATAGATAATATCCCCATCAATGACCAGATCCTCCAATTTCAAAACTTTATATATAAGATTCATACAGGTGGTTCTGTATTAGATGAAAATTATCAGGTATCTTGTTTAATTGATAGGTTATCACCTTCCTGATCTAAAATTGCCCAAGAACTTAGAAGAACTCAAGAAACCCTGAATCTTAGATCTGTTATCCAATCCATTAGAATAGAAGACCAATACTAACTTAGGAAGGCTAAAGAGAATCAGATGCAAACCAAGATAAATTTAACCAAGATTGATTCTCAAAATAAGAATCAAAACTTTAAGGGCCATCAATCTAAACAATTTCAAAATCGTAACTATAAACCTAAGTTTAAAACTTTTAAGTCCAAAGGTAAAGGTTCTAAAAGCAATCCTAAACCTAATCAACTAAAAGAGAATAAGAAGTAAAATGATGGAAGATTTTACTATGTTTGTGATCGAGACAATCATCATGCCGCTGATTATTATTATAAAAAGGAAAAAAAGTCACCACTTTCAAGAAGGGTTAACCAAACCAATACAAATCTCAAGTCAACATGATAGAGGCTGGGTCTTCAAACTCTTCAGGACCTTCAAATTCTTCCTTTAAGATCAGTAATCTTTGTACATACTATTAACCTTATCTTTTCAAACCTAGATTGGTTGTTAGATTCTAATGTCGATAGTCATGTATGTACTGATAGGGCTTGGTTTTGTTCTTATCAGGACTCGAGTGAAGAAAGTATAACTATAGAAGATGGGATGTCTGTCAACATGCTAGGAGTTGGAATTGTCAGGCTAAGGCTAACATCGAGAAAGACTCTAACTCAACACGGTGTCCAGCATGTTTCTGAGATTCGTAGGAACTTAATTAGTAGATTCTTGTTAGTACAATTAGGTTATAAAGTTATATTAGAACCAAATAAAATTAAAATCTCTAAAGGAGAAATCTTTATTGAAAAGGAATACATATCTGAGGGTTTTTTTCAAAATAAATATACTACCTTTTTTAATTAATGATAAGTATTTTTTTTAATCAATTTTATGTGATAAATACTGAATCTTATGATGTATGGCATGGTAGACTATGACATGTAAATCATAGGTCGATCATGAATATATCAAATTCAAACTTAATTCCTAAAATCCAAATCGATCATGGTAAATATGAAATTTGTGTAGAATCCAAGCAACCAAGAAAACCTTTTAAATCAATCTCCACTTTGAATATCCAAAATTTAGAACTTATTCATAGTGATGTATTTGACTCAAATAGGAGACCAACTGGGGGAGAAAGTTAATATTTTATGACTTTCATAGATGATTTTTCCAAATTCGGTTACACCTCTCTTAAAAATCAAAGATGAAGTTCTTAATAAATTCAATTTATAAAATTGAAGCCGAAAATAATAAGAGAAAAAGATTAATATAGTAAGGTCTGATAGAGAAGATGAGTACACTTCAAATGAATTTACTTTATTCTATGAAAAATATGAAATAATTTATGAAGTCACAATCCCATATTTATCTCAATCTAATGATGTAGCTAAGCAGTAGAATTGAACCCTAATAGACATAGTCAATGCCATGATTATAAGTTCCGGTATACTTTAGAACTTATGAGGGGAGGCTCTTCTATCAGCTTGTTTTATTTTAAATAGAATTTTATCTAAAGATAATAAAAAAGCTCCATGTGAGCTTTGGAAGGGACACGTATCTAGGCTAAGTTACTTTCAGGTGTAGGGGTGCCTAGCAAAGATCAAAATTCCTAAATTCCTAAAAAAAGATTGGATCTAAAACTGTAGATGCTATTTTTGTAGGATATTCTCTTAATAGTAACACTTATAGATTTCAAGTAGTTAATTCCAAAATCTTTGGAATCTTAAATGATGCTATAATTGAATTTAGAGATACAACCTTCTTTAAAAATATCTTTTCTTTTAAAACTTGAATTTCTAATCAAATATTTGATCATTCTTTAATATTTCCTCTTGCTGGTTCTTCATCTTTAAATCATTCTTCTATATCTAAACCTGATCATAACCTTTGTAGAACCAAATCTTTTTTTTGAACTTAGGAAGAATAAGAGAGCTAGAGCTGCAAAGAGTTTCTGTAAAGAGTTCATAACTTTTATAATTGAAGAAATATCGATAACTTATTAAGATGCTAAGAGCTCACTACTACAAAAAAGAGCTACGACAGTGGTTTGTAACCGCTGCCATAGTCCAAAAAACTGCTGCCATAGGCTATAGTAGCGGTTGTCTAACCGCTGCTACTGTGATCGTCGTCGTAGCTCTATGGTAGCGATTGTTAGAACTACTGTCATAGATGGCCTATTGCAGCGGTTTATAAACCGCTGTAAGAGATCGATCTATTACAGCGGTTATGTAACCGCTGCTATAGATATCCTATGACAGCGGTTATATAACCGCTGCCATATGTAATCAATAATTTCTTAACCGCTGCCATAGGTCTACTGCAGCGATTAGCACCAAACCTATGGCAGCGGTTAGCACGGATATGACAACGGTTATAAAATCGCTATCATAGATCTTAAATAATTAAAAAAAATAAATTTTTTATTTTTTTATATATTTTATTTGATAAATATAGATATATAATACAAGAAAATATAATAAACACAAAAATTATTCTGAAATGCTAAAATTTTATTATCGAATAAAATTTATTATAATTATTTTTTAAAAAATAAAATACATCAAAAGTCTCATAAATCTACATCATCGTCATCATCATCATCGTCATCGAAAGCCAGAGTCAGAGCCGAAGCCAGAGCTAGAGCTAAAATATGGGCCAACATATCCTCGAAGCTCGTGACTTCAAAACACGTGCTGAGCGTCAATATCATGTCTCTCATGATGCCCTCCAAATGAGATGTGCGCTCCTCAGCTCGATCTGCCCATGTCGCAGCATGATCTGCCTGTGCCAGTGCCTCCTCAAGCTCCTTCCGACTGACGATATCGAAAGTCTGTGAAAAGATGCTCGCCTCAGACCAGTGGCTCATTAGCATGTGTCCGGGCCTGTATCGGATCCTTCTAAAGTGCTCAAGCCCCAAGACCTAAGATAGATGGTCATAGGGCCCAGAGGTATCCGGGCCCTCGCTCGCGAGCACATCTAACCAATCCTATAATTATAAATTAAAATAAAATTTTATAAAAAATACTATAATACTAATCATATATACTAATATATTTAATACTTACAAAAATACATCCGATCATAGCATTCATCGGCCTGCCCATCTTGTTCGTGCGGCTGGATCGAAAGATCTCGCTACGGCTGAGCATCACTCCATCTCTCATCAACTATAATAAAGAATAAATTTATCAAAAAAATGATAAAAAATATGAATTTAATTTATCTAGTAAAATTTAGAATTAATTACTACTCTATTCACATGATTGGCCATAGACTCGCGGCCTAGAGTGTGCGTATACTTCTAGACTGCACGGTTCTTTCGGTTCTGATGGAAGGTAGTCTAATAAGTATTCAAATAAATAATAAATATTTAAAAAATATTTAAATAAAATTTTAAGCATATTGAAAAATTCAAAAGTTAGAAATTTTATCTCGAACTTCTAGCTCCTTCAGTGTCTAACCATCCTCTTCCACTGACTCAGAGGATAGTCCTGTATCCAAAAAATAAGCTCCTCTGGAGTGTCTCATCAGTGCTCGAGCCATCCTCTATGGAGCTTGACCTTGTAACTCTGGTACAACTTTTCGATCTTCTTCAGTCGAACATCTCGAGCCCTCTCGTGATCGAGAAAGTCATACCTTCTCTCTATAAATTTATCAAAAATTAGTTATAAAATTATTTTAATCAAACATATATAGTATAAACCTATAAAATGCAGAAATATAACTAAGATGCGCGTACTTACCCATATCTCCTTCCATACTCAATCTCTAACGGCATCATCCATCAAACACCAGTCTCTGGGCTCTACAGGAATGATGTTCGACCGCCTCACAAGCACTCCAAAAAAGAAATGCATCTTCCACGTGGTCTCCCCTACCAGCGTCCCCTTCATATCATACTGCACCATCATCTAATACTGATGGTTCCACACGTATGCCATACGTGTAGGACTGCAAAATATCCGACTGGATGATGCACCTGCAATGCAAATATGTTATGCAAATATATAAGTGTATAAATACTATATAAAAAATAAAGTTGTGCTAATATAATAAAAACGTACACTTAGATGGCTATGATGGTAAAGGCTCAGCTGCCAGTGGAGTAGATGCCGTCGGTGAAGTGAATGCCGGTGGTGAAGATTTCTGAGCAGTCGATATCGAGGTGGATGGAGTATGCTCCGACTACTCCTCGGATGCTGAACTACGTGTAACCTGTCGAGAGACAGGGATGAAAGCTAGATGATGTTTCGGTGCCATCATGATCTGCAACGTTAATAAACATTAATCAATATAACATCATGATATATCAAATTCTATTCGCTCGAAAGTCGAGTCGACTCCATGCTTGGGACAGTCGGCTCCATGCCTGAGACATCCGACTAGGATCCTCTCCTAGTGAGCTTGATCACGGTCCAAGCCGGCTCGGCTGCATATCCGAGCTGGCTCAGCTGTGTGCCATCCCCTTGATCACTCCCTCTCTCCCTCTCTCGATCTCTTTCGTCGGCAATAGCATCGAGGCCGAAACCCTCCCTCCCAGCCTTTTCATCTTTCGATCTTCCTCTCTCTCTCTCTCTCTCGATCTCTCTCGTCGGCAAGGCCAAACCCCATCCCTCCCTCTCTCACTCTCTAGATCTCCCTCGTTGGCAAGGTCAAACCCCATTCCTTCCAGTGATGCCAGCGAGGCTGGACCCCATCCCTCCCTCTCTCGCTGTCTCAACTCCCACTCTCCCTCTTTCGATCTCCCTCATCGACGAGGTCGGACCCCCTCCCTCCTAATGATGGCGGAAAGTCGGACCCCCTCCCTCTCAATGATGGTGGTGAGACCGGATTCCTCCCTTCCTCTTTCAAGTATAGATCCATCGGATATTCGAGTTTAGATTCGGTATCAATAATTAAAATTGAATTCGGATCTGAATATCCAAGTTTTGATCTGAATCCAATCTGTTGATAGATCTAGTCCACAGCCGCCGACATGGCATGGCCCAAGGCTACCACCACGGCACGACCCAAAAACTACGATATATAAATAATTATAATATTTATAATAAATAATTATAATATTTATTATAAATATTCTATAAATTATTATAAATATACATGATTAATAAATAATATTATAAAATTAAAAAAATTATATCTGTGGCTATAAAGAGTGGATCGCATCGAAAGCTCCGAGGGTCGTCGACGATGACGTTAGAAGAGGACAACGACATTAGAGGTAACCTACGAAACAAAAGCAAGATAATGAGATAGAGAAGAGAGAAAGAGAAAAAAGAGAGAGAGTAGGAATGACCGAGAATGGGGGCCAGGGGGAGGGAGCACAGTGACGAAGAGGTCAAAAGAGACTTCGCACTCGATTAGAGGAAGGTTAGAATGGTGGTGGTGGTGGGGGGTGGGTTTTGCGGGGGTCGAAGGAGGGTCGGATGAGGGTTCGCTGGAAGAGGGTTCGCTAGGGACCGAGGGAGGGTCGGATGGAGGGGCGGGGGGTGGGGTTTTGCAGGGTGCCAAGCGAGGGTGGAGGGGGTTCACCAGAGGGGTGGTTTCGTAGGAGGCCGAGGGAGGGTCGGATGGGGGTTCATCGGAGGGGGGTTTCGTTAGGGGCCGAGGGAGGGGTCGGATGGAGGGATGGGGGGGTCGAGTGGTGGGTGGCAGGGAGGGGCGATTGGGGATGGAGGGTCGGAGAGGGAGGGGTGGCACCGATCGAGGGAGAAGAGGGGCGATGCTGGCTGAGGGGGAGGAGCCTCACTGACGATGAAGAGGAGGGGGAGAGAGCGAGCGAGAGAGATTGAGCGCGCATAGGAGGAAAGAAAAAAATTGAAGATTTTTAACCTAATCCATGATAGCGGTTATCGAACCACTGCCATAAATCTATGACAGTAGTTATCGAACCACTATCATAGATTTACGATAGCGGTTATCCAAAACCATTGTTATAGATCCTGATCTATAGTAGCAGTTTTTGATAACCACTATCATAAGTGAAAAATAATTTTTTTCTTATTTTTTCTCTAAATATTATATAATTTTAAAATTTAATGTCTATCTTCACTATTCATTATCTAAATAATTATCATTAGAGTGTTGTCGCAAAAGATCGCCTCGATCCGATGGCCCTAGCTTCATCGATCAGAAAAATTTGATTTCGACGATGATGAATGATGATGCGATGATCTGATAGATGGAGATCTTTGATGGATTTAAAAATCTATAACGATGATCTCGATGATGTTTGTAGCATACTATCAAAGTTTCATTTCAATCGGATATCATTATCATGTTCAATTTAGTATGGAATGATTTTGATCGTTAAATTAGAAACAAGCGATCAAAGGATTAAATGACGTTCGATTATCAGATAATTTTTTAGTTAAATAATTTTTATTATAATTTTAAATATTTTATATGATGATAATTATAAAATTTAAATCATTTTCATATAAACTATTCATGTTAAGCAGATATTGCAGAAGCACGAGCATAACAATTAGTGAAGTTTCAGAATGGTTATCAAGAGACGTATAGTTTTAGATCGTTCTTCATCTTACGAGTTGAATTTTATAATCACCATGATAAAAAATAATTAAAGTAGTAGCCAAGATCATTTATAAAAAAATTATCTCATAATCAGACACCGTTTGGTCCTTTGATCAATCGTTTATCATTTAACAGCTGGAACTAACCTATACTAAATTGACCAAGATGACGATATCCGATTGAAGTGAAACTTTGATAGTACGCTACAAACATTATCGAAATCATCATTACAGATTTTTGGATCTATCGAAGATCTTCATCTATCAGATCATCATATCGTCGTTCGCGGTCGTCGAAATCGAATTTTTTTGATCGACAAAACTAGGGCCATCGGATCAAGGCAATCTTTTGCAACGACACTTTAATGATAATTATTTAGATAATGAACGGTGAAGATGAACATTAAATTTTAAAATTATATAATATTTTAAATATATATATATGGTAGCGGTTATAATTAATCATTGTCATAAATTAGATTATAGCAGCGGTTCTTACTAACCGTTTCTATAGGTCCGACTTATGGTAGCAGTTATAATGAACCACTACTATAGGTCGAGCTACGCCAGCAATTTTTTATAACTGCTACTATAGATCCAACCTACGGCAGCGATTTTCATTAACAGCTGCTATATGTCGGACCTATAGCAGCAGTTACAAAAATTATTACTATAGGTCTAACTTATAGCAGCGGTTAACGAAAACCACTGCCGTAGGTACTATGGCAATGGTTTCGAAAATTGCTGCTATAGACCATTTTTGTAGTAGTGGCTCTCTTATAGCTCCATTCTGAAATGAGGCTATAAATAGTAAAATTGAATCAATCATTGAAAATAATACATGGGTTCTTACTGATTTACCTCCTGAAAGTAAACCTCTAGGATGTAAGTAGATTTTTTCTTTTTTAAGAAAAAATTTAGGATAGATGGATCTATGAAAAGGTACAAGACTCGACTTATAGCTCAAGGTTTTAGGCAAAAGGCTGACTTTGACTTTTTTGACATATATTCTCCTATTGCTTATATATCCACTATTCGTATTCTTCTAGCTTTAGCTTTCATTCACAAATTTCTTGTTCATTAAATGAATATCAAAATTACCTTCCTTTATGGTGATTTAGAAAAAGAGATTTATATAAGTCAACTTGAAGGTTTTTCTATGTCTGGTTAAGAAAATAAAGTGTGCAAGTTAGTTAAGTCCTTATATGGGCTACGCAAGCATCTAAACATTGGCACGAGAAATTTAATAGTATTATTTTCTCTAATAGTTTTTAAATCATTGACTATGATAATTGTTTATATTATAAGAGATTTGGTGACAATGTGTTCTTCTTTATCTATATGTATAGATGATATTCTTATACTAGCACCAGATATTTATCTAATTAATAATATCAGAACTTTACTATCAAATCACTTTGACATGGATGATCTTAGTTAAGCTAATATAATCTTAGAAATGAATATTAATACATCATTTAACTTGTATTATCTAACTCAATCACATTATACTGAAATGATCTTAGATAAATTTGGGTATTTTAATTTCTCTTTTATCTACATCTTATGATCCTAGTGTTCGATTAGAAAGGGATACTGATAACTCTATAAATTAAGAAAAGTATACTCAATTCATTGGATCACTATTATATCTAGCCAATAGAACTAGATGTGATATTGCTTATATTATTTTTAGATTAAGTATATATACCGGTAACCCTAGTATGTCTTATTGGGTTGCTTTAGAATGAGTTTTTTAGTATTTTAAAGATACCATTTCTTATGAACTTAGGTTTGTTGTCTAACTAGCTATATTTGAGGGTTATAGTGACGCCAATTGGATATCTGATTCTCTAGATATTAAGGTCCTATTTGGAATTACTGTTGGTATTAGAGCTTTTGGAGGTAGAGTTTTTGAGAAGTAGAGCTTTTAGATATAGAATTTTTATAAAACGCTATTTACCATTTGGTAATCATATTTATAAAGTACTTTGAAACTTTAACATATGTTTGGCAACTAAAATAAAAAAATACTTTTGATATGATAAAATAATAATAAAAGATATTACATAATATTATATAATAGAGAATAATATAATATAATATTATATATTATTATATATTAAAATATTATTATATTATATAATATTATTATCATATAATATAATATAATATTATTATAATTATAATATAATTTATAGTGTAATATAATATATTGGTTATAATCTAATCTAATAATAGATTATAATATAATATATTATATTATACTACTATAATATAATATAATTATATTATAACTATAAATATATAACTATATTATATTATTATAATATAATAATATAATAATATTATAATATATTACATTATATTTATAATTTAAATATTATTATATTAATAAAATATTATTTTATTATTATTATCATATAAAATAATATAATATTATAACATAACATAATATAATGGATTATAATTATGATTATAATGTAATATTGTAACTATAGTAAAATATTATAGTAATTATTATGTAATATATAATGTTATATAATATAATGGATTATAATCTAATCTAATAATAAATTATAATATAATATATTATATTATCTTATTATAATATAATAATATTATATTATTAGTTATTATATCAAATTATATTTTTATAATATAATAATATTATAATATATTATGTTATATATTAATAATATATTATGATATTAATTTATTATTATATTATATTATATTTATAGTATAATAATATAATATGATATGATGTAAGATGTAATTATATATGAGATTTGTTAGTGGACATTTTGTTCATTAAAAAAAATTATTTAAATCAAAATAGCTTTCTGACATTAGCTAGAAAGTACTTTTACGAAAAGTTTTAAAATGAATTTTTTTTTCAAGTAGACCTTTTCAGCTTTCTAACAATATCACGTCCCAAATCTGGGATATAATATGACCATGCTACCGAGGGATACAGTCTACGATAATACGAAGCCTATCAATCATGATCAACAAAAATTCATCATAATTAAGATATAAATAAAGATTCAAATTTTATTATTCATCAAATAATTAAACCAAGATTGGTTCAGAGCATCTAAATCATAAAAACAAATACCAAATCCATATCATAGATAATTACAAGTTCATGATCATTTAATAAACTAAGTTCAACTACCAAAGTTCCTAACTTGCTAAGCAGATCTCTAAGCCTGGATTCTTTGTTAGTTCTAATCTTAATTCTCTATAAAAAAAAATAAAAATAAAAAGGATATGAGCTACACTAGCTTAGTAAATAAAATCTATATTTTCTTATTGGATCAAGCATAAATTTTTTCATAATAATATAATATTTAAAAAATAATAGATATTATAAATAAAATATTTCATAGAGCATAACATAAAATAAGTTATAAATCAATCTTGCATACATAAATCATGAAATTTCATAAACATGATTTGTAAATAATTCTTGATCATTTTTTCGTATCATATTTCAAAATATTGCTCATAGATAATCATGCTAAGATCATTATTATACCCATGATAGGGCTATGTTTCTTAATCGATAAGATTCTTGTTTCTTATGCCAACTTGAAACCCGTTAGCGGGGCCATGTTTCTTATAGATGCTAGCTTCGAGCGTCGACTTTTTCAAAAGAAATTCATTCATAGATATTTGAGAGTATTTGAAATTCTTATATCTTATTCTTAAAACATACATATAGATAAACTTCATGCATCATAAAATATATCATTTTCATAATATATATTCATGAAATCAATGATCATAATAAAATATACTTTTTTATATCTTATACACTAATTCTTATTTTATGAAAAATATGAATTTATAACAACAGTTCATATGCATAAAAAGATATGGTAATTTGAAATAAGTAAGGATTGCAAGATTCCATTTATCTTGTTCGTCCTAGATTCTTAGATTTCACAAGTGATCCTATTTAAAATATAAAAAATATGATTAATTTTAATTTAATAAGATTTAAATCATAAGAAAAGAGGACTGTTGATTAGATTTGATAGACCGTCTGCAAACTAAAGAATTCAGAGTCTTTAGTCGAGGGCCAGATTTAAGTAACTTAATCAGAAAATTATGAAGAACAACCAAATCAAAACCAAGATCAATCTACAGGATTCATCAATAATGAGTTCTTAAGATACTAGATATAATCAAAGTGGAGTTGACATATGGCACGGATTTTAAAGTGGCTTCAGATAATCTTATTTGGAGTCAACATGGGTTCCTAGAAGATGAAGGCATGACTCGGTATAGGATTCATAAATCTTCTTAGAGATAAAAAAGTCGATCAAGAGAGAGAAAGTAGAAAGAGAAAGTAAAGAGAGAATGTAATCATGATTAGAATCATCAGAGATCATATTAGGATGACTTAACGTGGGTTAACTATGATCAAATACTATGAATTTCTGACAAAAATCGAACTGAAATCTGATCTACTGCATGGATTTTAGAGCAATCTTCGATCATCATGATTTCATCTTAGGTTTAATTTAGGATTCATGAATCAGATAGAGAGAGAAAGTAAAGCCTTAGAAAGAGAAAAGGAGAGAGAGATGCCGGTGGCCAAAAAAATGAGCAACAAGGCTTGGTTAAAATAGGAGAAAATAGGGGCTTCATCCATGAGGCTTTATCCGGTGAATCCGATGGCCGACAGTCATGCACAAAGACATAGAAAGAAGGGGAAGAAAGAGAGGAGGATGATTCGAGCTTACCTTGGGCTCCAATGGTTTCTCCGACGAAGTATTTTGGCGAGCACAAGGAAAGGTGTCCGCGGTTTCAATGAAAAATAGAGAGAGAAGAAAGAGAGAGAGACTCCGATTGCTCGATAGCCTTGGAAAAGGGAGGAGGGAAGGCTTTATAGAAGATCTCCTAGGATTTGGAAAGCCCTAGGAGTTCTAGTTTTAATCGATCACGGAAGGAAGAAGACTCCCGTTCGTCTCAGGCTTCCCCTCTTTTTTTTGATTGCTTTGAGATTTGTGCAAAAAAAATCGGTTATCACATTCTACCATTCTTCAAAAAAGTTTCATCCTCGAAATTTGGTGTATTTTTGGGCTTAAATTGAAAGTATTTAATTCTTCATATCATTCTTAAACTATCAATTAATCTTCTTTACTCACTTCATAAACTCTGTACTAAACAAAATTTTATGGCATTTTATCAATAATACATATCCGATTATCTCGATCTCTTTTTCAAATGAACACTAATATCTCCACCTTAGATTAAAGTATATAATTCTTTGCCCATGAAATGTATTGCTCTTGGTTAACTCTATATACAAATCATGTTTAGCCCAAAGTACTCTAAATGATTCAGAAGGTGACTTGAGCATCGAACACCCTCCATGATCTATTATTCTCTTTTTACTTTTGCCTTCTTCTTCTTCTTCTTTTTTTAAACCTTCCATAATTTAATGACTAAACTTTTAATCTTAGAAAAATCTCAAGCCCTTACAACCATATGGAGTAACAATGTTGAATCTTGAAAAGAAATAATATCTATATTAAAGCATTCTAGGTTCAAGTCTAACCAAAAAAAAACCATCAATCCATTAATAATGAACTTGAGATGTCTAGCTTAGGTTATGAATTAATAGCATTGTTCTTTCATTATCAATAATGTCCTTCCTTACTTGAAAACTAATATTTTCCATCATAATATCTTTTGAATCAAAGAATTAATATTTTTAATCAATTCAACCATCATAATTCCACTGCATATTCTGATTTAAATTTTTCAAATTCTTTAGGATTATCATATGAATTTGACAGGAATAATTGCTTTACATCGGAATCTCAAAAGATCCATCTTTTAAATTTTTTGATAGATTTTAAGCAAAACTTTTTAGTTTCTCTATCCCTTGCTATATCTCAAGTTTATCTTATCAAAATTGAATCTTAATCTACTTCCATATTTGAAATCTTTGCATAGACTCCATGACTTATCTAAAATCTCATAAGTCTAAAACTAATTGGTATGAATTATCTATAGATTCACCTGACGATCAATTAGATAGCTACAACTAACAATTCTTTGTAAAAAGATCAATTTCAACTCTAACAAATTAGAAGATCTTAAGTCAACATTCTCATGAAAAATCAACTCAATAATTTATCTTAAAACTTTCTTCATTATGGCTCTTAGCATCCATCAATAAATCGACATGAAACATTATCTTTTACATTTTAAAACTCATTTAAGTCTTCAAAAAATTCAACAATAGCAAGATACCTTAAATTAGCTCAGAAATCTAAACTTTGACTTGAAATAATTAATATATCTCATTACTTCCAACAACAAAAGAAAGATGAAGTAATCCAATCCATAGATAGTAATATGAATTATTAATTTTTTTTTAAAATATATATATCATGCTCCTGTAATAAAATCCAATCTACCAATGGAACTAAATATATTTTATATGTTAATTTCATATATGATCTTTTTGTAGGTTCAACGCTTGAAAAATATTTCTCTCTATACAATGCAATTCTTTCTTAAGCCACATCCTAAATAGCTTCTTTTCCAAAATTATAATAATCAGATAATCAACATCAAAAGTCATCAAAACCTTTATCCATATCTAATTCAGATTTTCCAAAATCATAATAATGGAACATGTATTCATATCATAACATAATCTATCAGTATAATATTCCATATTCAAAGATCAACATTTCTTAAACTTAGGTCATCCTACTTATTGATATACAAAATGTAACTCATCCACTATTCATAAATTCTATCACAATATCTATTGATCCAAAATCTAATTTTTTTGAATCCTCTCTATTGTACAATTCTAGTTTTGATCAATTCTTCTATACTCTTTATCTGTCCATCCTTATAAATCATAATTCTAAACTTATGTTCTACTCTTGGTCAAACCTAATACTATACTTTAAGTTCTACTCATTATCGAACACTTTGCTCTGATACCATAAAATATCACATCCCAAATTCAGGATATAATACGGCCATGCTACCGAGGGATACAGTCCACGATAATATGAAGCCTATCAATCATGATCAATAAAAATCCATCATAATTAAGATATAAATAAAGATTTAAATTTCATTATTCGTTAAATAATCAAACCCAGATTGGCTCAGAGCATTTAAATCCTAAAAACAAATATCAAACCTATATCATAGATAATTACAAGTTCATGATCATTTAATAAACTAAGTTCAACTATCAAAGTTTCCAACTTGCGAAGCAGATCTCCAAGCCTGGATTCTTCATTGGTTCTAACCTTAATCTTCTGTTAAAAGAAAATAAATAAAAAGGGTATGAGCTACACTAGCTCAGTAAGTAAAACCTACATTTTCTTACTGGATCAAGCATTAGTTTTTCCATGATAATGCAATATTTAGAAAATAGCAGATATTATAAATAAAATATTTCATAGAGTATAACATAAAATAAGTTATAAATCAATTATGCATATATAAATCATGAAATTTCATAAACATGATTTGTAAATCATTCTTGATCATTTATTTATATCATATTTCAAAATATTGCTCATAGATATTCGTGCTAAGGTCACTATTATACCCATGATAAGGCCATATTTCTTAATCGATAGGATTTCTGTTTCTTGTGCCAACTTGGAATCCATTGGTGGGATCATGTTTCTTATGGATGCTAGCTTGGGATGTTGACTTTTTCAAAAAAAAATTAGTCATAGCTATTTGAGAGCATTTAAAATTCTTATATCTTTTTCTTAAAATATACATATAGATAAAATTCATGCATCGTAAAATATGTTATTTTCATAAAACATATTTATGAAATTAATGATCATAATAAAACATACTTTTTCATATCTCATATGCTGATTCTTATGTTATAAAAAATATGAATTTATAATAACAGTTCATATGCATAAAAAGATATGGTAATTTGAAATAAGTAAGGAACGTAAAATTTCACTTACCTTATTCGCCCTAGATCCTTAGACTTTACAAGTGATCTTATTTAAAATATCAAAAATATGATTAATTTTTTATTTGATAAATTTAATAAGATTTAAATCATAAGAAAAGAGAATTGTTGATTGGATGTGACAGACCGTCCGTACACTGAAGAATTCAAAGTCTCCTAGTCAAGGGCCAGATTTAAGCAACTAAAATCATGAAGAACAACTGAATTAAAGCCAAGATCAATCAACAAGATTCATCAATTATGGATTCTTAGGATACTAGATATGACCAAAGTGGATTGACATATGGCATGGATTCAAAGTGGCTTCAGATCATCTTATTTGGAGTTAACATGAGTTTCTAGAAGATGAAGGCATGACTCCGTACAGAATTCATAAACCTTTTTCGAGATAAAAAGTCGATCAAGAGAAAGAAAATAGAGAGAAAAAGTAAAAAGAGAATGCAATCATGATTAGAATCATCAGGGATCATATCAGGATGACTCAATGTGAGTTAACTATGATCAGATACTATAAATTTCTAACAAAAATCAGACTGGGATCTGACCTACTGCATAAATTTTAGAGTAATCTTTGGTCATCATGATTTCATTTTAGGTTCAATCTAGAATTTATGAATCAAATAGAGAGAGAAAATTATTTTTCTCTCGCTTTCTTTTCCTTTTTCTTTTCTTGTTCTTTCTTTTCTTTTCTTTTTCTTTTTCATTTTCTTTTCTTTTGTCGAAACAGGGGAGGAGCTGTGGTCCGTGGTGGCTAGTGATCTGGCAGGATGCGACAGCATAGTCGAAGGTCCGATGGTGAGTGATCGATGGTGGTGGCATAAAAGGGCGGCCGACGGCAAGTGGCGGTCATCAAAAAATAAAGAATTTGGAAAATAGGGGACCACCCTTTTTCTATTGATTTTTTGATCATGGGCCGTTCATCGATGGCCAAGACTTCTAGGGTGGGTAGCTGGCAGGTGGGGGTTGCGAACCACGGACGTGGCACCGTAGGTGGCGGTGTCGGTGGCCGAAAAAATGAGCAACAAAGCTTGGTTAAAATAGGAGAAAATAGGTGCTTCATCTGTGAGGCTTTGTTCGACAAATCCGGTGGCTGACGGTCATGCACAAAGACATAAGAAGAAGGAAAAGGAAGAGAGGAGGATGATTCGAGCTTACCTTGGGCTCCAATGGTTTCTCCGATGAAGTATTTTGGTGAGCACAAGGAAAGACGTCCACGGCTTCAACGAAAAAATAGAGAGAGAAGAAAGAGAGAGAGACTCCGGTTGCTCGATGGCCTTAGAGAAGGGAGGGGGGAAGGCTTTATAGAAGATCTCCTAGGGTTTGGAAAGCCCTAGGAGTCCTAGTTTTAATCGATCATGGGAGGAAGAAGACTTTCGTTCATCTCAAGCTTCCCCTCTTTTTTTTGGTTGCTCTAAGATTTATGCAAAAAAAACTAGTTATCACAGACAAAGCCAAAATAGCTTTCTGATTTTTTTACCAAACATCACTATATTATCCAAAAGTGCTTTTGTACTTTCTGGTAGTCCAAAAGCTTAGCCAGACAGGCCTTAAGTCTATCTTTGGATATGTTTTTACTCTTGGTAGTAGTGTTATTTCTTAGCAATCTATAAAATAAACTATAATAGCTAGAAGTACCATAGAGGCAGAATTAATAGCCCTATATATCACATCCCTAGAAGCTAAGTGGCTCAAAAATTTTTAGTCATCTATTCCTTTGATTCAAACATCCATTTCTTTTATATCTATTTACTATGATTCTAGAGCTGCAATTGACTTTTGTAAAAAAAACCCATAAATTCTAAAACTAATAGACATAAAATTAAGATAAAAGTCTAATAGATGACAACAAAAGCATGATATAATAGTGTTAAATTTTATAAAACATAATCAAAATCTTACTGATTGCCTTACAAAAGGCTTAAATAGGACTAAGATACTAAAGTCATTGAGAGGGATGGGGCTTTGCCCATAGCAGACCTTCCAATAGTAGGAATCTAACCTCTATGATAGAAGATCTTTTAAAGGAGGTTCAATGTAGTAACAACAAGCTAATTAGTTGGTCAGGAAGCATATATAATTTATTTGATATAGGAGTTATAGACTCGATCTCATTCCTATGATGATTAGTGCTCCTATATAGTGGTTAGAAAGAGTTTATTTTTGAATGGGATTCTAGAGGTATTTCTCAAGATGTGATACTATGCATACCCTTAGAGGGGCTTACTTATATGAGAGTATTCATATATGGCTGCAGATATAAGATTTGAGCTATCTCTAATAACTCTTATGAAAAATCAAGATACTTGTATAGGGTCACTAATACACAGACTAGCGATGAAGAAACTCTATACTATGTATATGGTAGTTGAAGTTTAGATCAAAGGAACGTATTTCAAGACTTGATTTACTCTGATTCTTTCATATAGAAATTATTCATACTAACTAAGGTTAAGTCATCTTATCCATTGCATGGTATAAACATCCAAAAATTTATATTATATTATTATTCTTTAAAAAATTTTGAATTTTGTGGAGGATTATTGGCAGAAAATTCAAACTTGGAAACTCAAAATTTTTCAAAGAATTTTCCTCCAAAATTTATCTTGAACCTTTTTAAGATTCTTTTAGTCCTACGTGGGAAATGGAAAGTTTTCTTGAGACCTTTATATAGGAAAAGTGTTTGGCTTAGACCTCAAGGGTATTTAGGATGGTTTAAAGAAAAATCTTTAATATACGTGCGAATCGAACTAGACCGGATTGGATCGGATCAGGTTGGGACAGGGATGTGGGTGTGGGTGCGACACGTTACTAACCCAAAAATATTTTTTAATCTTTTATTATTATTATTTATTTATTTAATATTTTAAAATTTTAATTATTATTTTAATATTTTAAACATTGAATTTAATTTTTTGACCATTTATTTCTTTAATATTCTGAACGTTAGACTTTTAATTGGGCTCTTTATTTTCTGAATGTTGGGTGAGCTATTAATTTTTTGAATATTGGACTGGTTCAATGTTCAGATTCTGATGGTTATAAAATGGACCTTTGAGTCTCTAATCGAGCAGGTCAACCTGAGCTCAATCATCTTCTATTCTCCAATTTTCTGAATGTCTCTTTTTTTTTATTCTTTCCATTTCTTCACTATCACTTCTTCTTCTTATTCTGAGCACTGAAAGAGCCTTCATCAACCGCTACTATGGTCGTGCTCGCAAGAGGAGGATATCAGTTGTATCTTGAGATGGTGTTTTCGAGTATTTTCTGCATGAGGGACAGAAATATGTCTCATGAGATGGTGTTTTCGAGTATTTTCTGCATGAGGGACAGAAATATGTCTCAGGATAATATTGCGCATGCTTTCGATCCTTTGAAGTTTGATTTAGCGATCTTCTATAAATTTATAAATTTAATTATTCAAAATTTTATTAATTTTTTAAAATTATATCTGACATATATCATGTATGGTGATCCAACGGTCTTTGCATTGGTAATTTTAATTTCCAGGGCACACATAGAGAGGGCACTATTTATTATTCGGCATACGTCATCTTTTCCTAGCAAATATGGTTTTCGTTATTTTGGCATCAGGCACAACTCGAACCTGAAAAAGGCTACGACTGAAATTACTTAGTTATAGCAGCTCATCATGGAAAATTCATGAAACTAGCTATATTATCGTCCTAGTTTGGCTGATTGCTTAAGGGAATTCTAACTCGCAACTTGCCGCAGATCTAACCTTTGATATCATATTAAGTAACCTTAAATGCTTAAATAGACAGGAAAAGGATTAACAGTATAAATCAGGCTAAACAGTTGATTTATTTTTATTTATTTTAAGATATAGGGGATGAGGCAATATATAAAGATGACATTCATCATTGAACTAGACCACAATCTTTTTAGGTTGTGTTTAGCGGCCAGCAATCTATTCGAATTGCTGATAATTTAAAAAGACTCCACCAAATTATTATGTTTGGTATACTTTTTAAGATGATAGTCTAGATTGTTAGATAATTTAGATTAATTATCTTTTATGAGGTAATAAGAATTATCAAGAGAAGGGATGGCTATCTAGATTATCAAATATTTGATAATCTGACAATAACATATTTAGACGAAAATATCCTCATCAAAAAAAATATAAATATATATTAGAATATAATATATTATATATAATATATATTATAATATATATATATATATATTTATAATATATATTTATATTTTATGCATGAGATGTAATTTTTAATAAATTTAATTTAAAAATATTTTAAAAATTTAATGTTACATTACTAGTAATCTGATTGTAATACCAAACATGTCAATCAAAATTTTTAGTAATTTTACTGTAATATTACTTACGTGTACCAACATTACTAGTAATCTATCTAGATTGTAGATAATTCAGATTATTAGATTGTAGAATCTAGATTATCATCATCTCAAATGTAATCTTAGTCTAAAAGCAAGTCGACACTGCTGCTGAATTGCTAATACTTCTATGGTGTTGGATGTTTCTTAAGTCAAAACATTCCTAAGTTCCACATAGTATTCATATGTCGCATTTCCTGACTGCTGCTTCTCGTCCTTCTGTTAGCTCTCTTCTATTGTCCCATGTCGCTCCTTCTTCAACTCTTTCCGCCGTTCTTGGCTTCGATCTCCACAAGTTATCCCGCAAAAAATATCAAAGAGCGACAACACGCATAAAACCATCTGAAGAGCTACAGTAAGGTTAGGTGACACGGTGAGACGGTATTTAGACCTTGAGCAAGATGCTCCTGCGCACAAACTTCATCTTCCTCTCAAGTTTGGCCATCGCCTGTTCTGAAGCCATTATTGCCCCGGCTTGTTGCCATCTTGTTTGGTTCTCTCTTTACCGTTATGATGTGATCCAGCAAGTGGAATTGGAGGAACTTACAAGAGGGGGCGCAGAGAGAGGGAGAGAGACGAGAACAATGCTTAATGAATGCATTTAATGTTTATATCGCGCTTGGTATACCTTTATTATCATTTTAAATACCGAGCAAATGATGAAATGTGATATTGCTATGTGCTCAGCATGTTAGAGCACACAAGTTAAAACCACATTTTGATTTATGGTGCCTGTAATGTTGTGGTTATAATATACCCAATTCTCTTTCGATTGTTGTTGTTGTTGTTGTTGTTGTTGTGGAGATTACCTGTTATCCGACCAAACCAAACCTCTCCTCCTCAGGTCGTAGCTAAAAATCTACTTATAATTCGGCGATACTATTATGGATATCAGGAAGAGATCCAAGAACTCAAGATGAAGCGGTGCTATATCATGGATTTTTGCTCGATCTTCGAATTGGACGGTCACCAACCTCGAGGTCGGGATTTAACTGACGACAGGAAGCAATGCTCGACGACCCACGCGAGCACTAATACACTCAAGATAGAGTCTCGATTCTACCTCGACCTTAGGCCATCAGCTTATTTAGCGACGCAGACAATTTTTGAAATCTCCCAATAACTTTCAATATATAGGCATGATATCTACGACTAACAAATCTAGTCTACAGACATGATCTACTACTAACGTTTATGACTAATAATCATAATTCATAGATTAGTGGGTGGATTTCAGTGATCTCTCAAATTATCGCTTCGCAGGCTCTAACAGATTATATTCAGATGTAATAGTTTATGACTTTATCTTTATATAAAGAGATAAAAAGAAGACTCGGAGTATCCCTATCGGACATACAGTGAATTTTCTTTGCAGGTTCAACATTCTTTGAAATGCCTGGTTGGCCTTTAAATGCACCACCACTGGAGTTTAACGATACTATAATCATTTTATATACATCCTTCGGGAGGCCAATAGTTATTAAAGATATAATTACGTTAAAAAAAACTATCATTAAATAATACTTGAGGGAATTGTTTCGGACTTTGTGTCAAAACGTGACGACATACTGTGACTTGTATAATTCCTTCACTAAATTTTGATTACTTTTAATACCCTCCATTCCTCTCGAGCCCCTTTAGTTGTTAGGAGCGATCTTCCTAATTTTGCTTTTCATCATCTCCCGCACTCACGAAATTCCTGCGGTCATGTTCATGGCTCTGCTCTAATTGCATTCCTTGATGCCTGACTCATTCCACAAATGAAATAGCGCAATTTGCAACAGCTAGAATTACCGGATGCTGACATGCACGCGTGCATTCTATCCATTCACAATTCGTTGTTTTGTGGCGTGCTTGGCCAACTAAAAAGCGTCTATGATCGACGGCTTCGAACCCACTACTTTCCTGATGTCAAGGAAATGGATTTTAATTATGATTAATTGAATCAGAAAGATGTCCCGTTTCTTGCTGAACTATATTTTGGTGATCATTTCTGATAAGTAATTATTCTAAAAAAAAGCACCACTCTATTTGTTCATTCTCCTGCAGTTTCCTTTCATGAAGACCGTGATCAGAAACTACGAACGGCACTTGTGATAATTTATAAGCCATTTTTCTACTCCTTGACCTTCTCAGAGGCAAATTGGAATCCCATTCATGGGATTAAGGCAAGACATGCCTGCCATAATTCATCACCTCGGGTGTATTTGATCAGCCTAAAGTTACTTGCCAAGCTACCGAAAAATGAGAGGAGATCCACCCAACGGCAGCGGCGCCTCACCTCTCACCTTCATTTGTGACCGTACCCACATTTTCGATACAAAGATCACGAGATTTTTGATGCACCGTGTGCCTCTACCACATATTACTACCCTGTATTTTCCATTACCAAAGTAGACCAAATCAATCGCATCCACCGGATCCCATTTCTACGGTATGGATTAACCTCTTAACAATAGAAATTGCCAATTAATTATTTTTTCCCATTACCAGCCCATCCACTCTCGCGATCGATTCCCTCGTTGACGGCAGCGAACGGGACGAGAAAATAAAGCAAAGCGCAGCTGAGCCCACTTCGCTTCCCCTCGTTATATATCTCTTCCAGATCCGCTTCACCACACCCTCCCTCCCTCTCTCTTTCTCTCTTCCACCCACCTCCTCCTCTCCTCCCGCTTGGAACGGGTTCCGCCGCCTCAGATCCAAGGGAGTCTCCGTAGATCTCCTTCGGCTCCTCTCGCGCTGCCGGAGCCCTAGCCAAGAACCGCAGGGGAGGTCCCGATCCAGTCGCCATGGCCGCGGCCAACGCTCCGATCACCATGCGGGAGGCCTTGACGGTGAGCTCCATCCCTTCCTCTGCTCTCTTTCCTCATCTCTTTCGTTTTTTAATCATTTCTCGGATTCCAATCAGTTTCGGGGTGTAAAGCTAGGGTTTTGAACTGCTGTGGCACGATCTGGTTTCTTGAATAGTATTGATCTCGAATTCTCGCTTCTTTCGTGGTGAATTATTGGACGGATCTCGGATCTGCTCCGATCTTGGGGAGGAGATCGCGATCTGGTTCGAAATGATCGCATCGATCTGACATTTCGGTTGCTAGTTTAGTGTATAGGTTGCTTCGTGAGCTGTGAGTGGGATCGAGGTGTCTTTCCTTGTTTTTCTTTGTTTCTGATGGTGCGTGGTTTGATTTTTTTATTTATTTTTTTATCTCAGCTTCCGAGTATTGGAATTAGTCCGCAATTCATCACATTTACGCACGTAACGATGGAATCGGAGAAGTATATATGTGTCAGGGAGACGTCTCCGCAGAACAGCGTGGTTATCATCGACATGAACATGCCGATGCAGCCGTTGAGGAGACCTATTACTGCGGACTCGGCTTTGATGAATCCTAACAGCAGGATTCTTGCTCTTAAAGGTTTCAACTGTTCTTCTCTGATCATTTAAAGCTGTCAAATTTGCTATGAGGGATTGCATTTGATTATTGTGAATCGTATGGTATCTCTTCTATTTTTTTATTCTTTTTGCTTTTCTGTTGGGACTGTAGAGGTGATGGAGTTCACATAGTGTCTTGATCTATCTGTTTTGTGATCTCCTCTCTTGGATACGCATAATGCACAAAGTTAATGCTTCTCCTCTTTTACTGTTTCATTTTCTTCCTTTTCTTCTTCAATTATATGCTAACAATTCCGACTGAAGAAGAATTGGAACAATTCGTATACTTTCTGCTACCTTTTTTAATCCTCTGTTGGTTACTTATGCCATTACCTGCATGATTTACTAGCAGAACTATTTTAGCCGTCAGGTAGCATTCTATGGAAGACTAATTTTTGTGATTTTAGATGCTATACTTGCGGTATTTTGCAATTGCATTTCCTTGGTTTAAACCAAAATGTGATGCATAAGGCTGCATGTGGTCACATATGCATCAAAGATACCATGATTGCACTGCATATCCTAAATGCGGCTGCTACATGTGGTCAAATTGAATATGGGCCAAAAATATCGTTTGCTAAGCATTTTGCAGACGCATGAAGTAAGATTAGTGTTGGGCGGCCTTATATGTAGTCTACTTATTATTGTGTGACTGCATGTGGCCCTTTTAGCATTATATGAACCTATATGCGGCCACCTCTTTCACAGGACAATGTGAATAAGGCATGCTTAAGCTAATGGCTGTGTTGGATGTGATTTGTTTGTTAATAATGTTAATATATGCTAATTTTGCTATCATTATTGCTATTGAGAATCAAGTACCAAGTAGTAAGCACTAATTGCTAGATGTCATTGTTTTTAATATTTCTATTATTTGTGAAAAATACTATTATGTTGTTTATAATATATAGTGTTCATTTTTAAACATTTAAAATGCTAAGCATTTGTGTACCTGCATATGCAGCATGCATAATGCATATGCACTATGTGGTCCCTTGATTGCCCATAGAATGTTGTTAAGATCGTTATTAAGTCATAGAGCTTAGTTGCTAGAATCGAGAGCAGGCTTGGGAGTGAGTGCGAGTGCATGTGCAGTGAGTGGATATTTTTGAAATACTCGAGGTAACGAACCATCAAGGAAGTGGGTGCAAGCTCAAGGGTCTAGGAGGATTTCGGAGCAGGTGCATTACCTTAGGGAGAAGATCCCAGCTACTGAGTCTTAGAGTGGGATGGATTTGATTGGATCACAAATCATAAGATTTTTACTTATTTCTTTATAAAATTTAAAAATACAAATTAAATAAGAAAATTGAAATTTGATTTAAGTTTGGACTTTGGAGTGTATTAATGAAAACTAATGATCCATACATGTATGTAATTGAAAAAATACCATGCATGTAAGAAATGTTGTTTCCACCAATATAAGACCATATATAGAATGTCTAATGAAAGAAAATTTGTTTCTTGTAATCCAAGATATATAAGATTTATATATTATCTATTAATACAATATTAATTAGTTAATGTTTTACAGAAAAAGGATAATATTTGAATGTTTGGTTTTGATAATGCAAAAGTTGCCTCTTTTTTACTCCATAAACGTCAATAGCAAGCTTACTAATTTTATGATGCAAGACTATAAGCGATGAGAAATTAAAGTTCATATAGTCAAATAAGTTAAAAAAAGTGAATTTGCACATGGTTTAGAATCTAAATTGCAAAACCAAGTTGGACCTTATGATCCAAGAGACTGTATAATTAATAATACGGGTCTAGGTCCTGTATGCCTAATTGATCCCGAACCAAAGATGAGATCCATATCATTCATGGCCATTTTGATCAGGATCGTGAATAGTAAGATTTCAACGGCAATGCACCTGCATACTATAGCTGTCTTTTAAAAATTGTTGTGTTGCACTGTTTATTATGAAACAGTGAATATAAAGAATGCTTAAGATAGTTTTGGATGTCCTTGTATACGTTGGTATGTCATCTAATATGCTATAATACAGATGATCATGGATTGAAATATGAGTGAATATTGGAGAGTGAGAACTCAGAGATTGAACACCTGAAAGGCAGTTCCATCTTGCTCTACCTTAGAAGTCTCTTAAGTTTTCAAAGTGATATTAGCCAATACACATACCTGAGATATACAAATGTTGTCCTTTAGTCAAATAAACTTCACTAGATCAAATGTCAGCTGGTTGTTTGCACGTGTTGCTGAATAAGATCCTGATTAGGTGGGGAAATTTTCAACTCAACCAGTTACTTTCATAGCTTGCATCTTTGACTCCTACCAGTAAAAGATTCTTAGTGTGGCCAATGATAAGCTGGTATTATCTGAAACAGCAGGCTCCTGAATTTAATTTTAAAACATGATGGCCAATAGGACCTAACAATAAAGGACCTTACTTTACCAGTTCCCATGGAAGTTCAAGCTGCATGTTGTTGTCCAAATACAAACTCCAGTCAAGCCTTATGCTATGCAAAGAATTATTTACTTTTTAAAGGTTAGGTATGTTATAAGCCAGCAAAATCTTATTCATTTTACTTTCTAAAGATGTCTGTGTGTCAGACTACATGTCTTTTTGATGTTGCGTGAAGCTGATAAATCATTTTGCAATGAGTAAGGGTATTTAGTCCTTGCTAACACCAGCACATATTATTTTTGTTTTTATTTTGGCACTAATGTTTATTGTGTAGTATGAGAACTTCATGTGTGCTTTTGGCAAAATGTATTGTATTAATTTATCTCGGTATATTTAGTGTCAAAGTTAAATTTAATGAAAAAAAAATGAATTTGGATCTATGTTTTGTCTTGTATTTGACAACTGGCTGTGTGGTGTCAATTTGCTATTTCCATCTGGCCTGGGGCTAGTAACAGCATTTCTTTATTATGTGATCTTGTTAATACATTTAAGTAGATTTCTTTGCATGTGCAACTGGAATGTAGAAAAATGGTAGTCTCTACCTCAACAGTTTTTCAGTGATTAGATGTGATCTGCTTTCTTTTAATGTTCCCAAAGCTTCATCTAGTTTGACCATGATTTTGTGTGTGGAATTATAGCTCAAATACCAGGAACTACTCAGGATCACCTTCAAGTATTCAATATTGAGATGAAGACTAAAATGAAATCACACCAGATGCCTGAGCAGGTCAACAATGCAAATGATTTAAAACAAATGGTTTTCAAGTCCAGCTGTCATTGCCTTCATTCTTTATGCTCGATTAGCTCAAATCAATATTTTTAATGTGTGCAGGTTGTCTTTTGGAAGTGGATCACCCCAAAGATGCTGGGGCTGGTTACTCAAACCTCGGTCTACCATTGGTCAATAGAAGGTAATTCACCAATTATTGCACAAGAGGTGTTAATGTTTCTAGATATTGCATTTTCATGTGCCAATGCTTATTTTATGTCTCTGAATTACAGTATGTAAAATTTATGCCAAATGCAGGTGATTCGGAGCCTGTTAAGATGTTTGACAGGACAGCTAATTTGACAAACAATCAGATCATTAATTACCGTTGTGACCCCACGGAGAAGTGGCTAGTTCTGATCGGAATTGCACCTGGTGCCCCTGAGGTATGCTGTTTTAAGATGCACTTCTGGTGAATGTGACTAGCAGTGAATTCCTTTGTCCATAACCCCATTATACCATGAATGGTGGTTTATAGAGTTCAAAAATTCGTAGTTGATTTACTGAAATTGAATGATACTTACATATAGTATGTTCTTAGGTAAGTTCCATGCATCACGATTGAGACATTACAGTATCACTTTAATGATGATTTTTAGTATGTGTATATAAAGACACGTGTGCATGTATGTATGCATATATGGATGTGTTTTCTGCAATGTTGCGAATGCCTTTTCATCAGATTGTATGGTGTTAGAAGAAAAGAATGGAATAGATGAAAATATGGTTATTCATAAATTTTGTAAAATCTGAGAAGAATATATGGTCAGAAGAAGAGAACGATCACTATCAAGGTCCAAATAAGCACTAGTGTACTTGTGTCATGTCATATGTATTGAAGTATGCATGTGTAAATGAAATGAATGGTGAGGTGGGAGGCATAAAGCCAAAACACAATAAATAGGACAAATGTAATTATGGCATACTGTATGGTGATTGGATTATAAGTAGCAACAGAAATTGGTTGACCAAATTATATGCATTAAGAGCAACAATGACATTTTTGTTGGAAGATGATGAGAGTAATTGAAGATGCAGTATATATTCAAAAGAGGAGTCCATGAAGAATTGAGGTTTAAAGCCTGGAAATTGATACGGGAAGATTTAGGCCCCTGTTTGGCATTGTGTTTGGAGGGCCAGAAGCTCTTTTAGATGATTTTGAGGTGTTGGGTAAAAAGATTTGAAATACCCTTTTAGCTCCTCCAAAAGCTAGAAAAGTTTTACTAGAAAAGTTCCAATTTGGAGCTTTGGGGCAAAAGCTCTATTTGAGATGCGTTGAGAAGCTGTTTTTCAGACAAAAGCTCATTTGAGAGACTTGGATTTGAGTCATGGCAACAGTTTTTTAAGAAATTAATATAAAATACTTTTTATTGCCATAATCATTTAAGTTGGTGTCCTTTTATTGTCATAATCTTGCAATTAAGGATTTTGATTTTAACCTTATGATGATGAGGATGATCTATTCCCTCCTAATTGTGGATATATGAACAATTTTATTGCCATTTTGTGTTTGGTTGAACAAAGTCAAACATCAATATTGCTTGTAGATTCAAGACCTACCCAGTTTACGATTATTGTATTCTGTTTTACTTGATAATCTTCTTAAACATAATTACATTATTTATCATTATTTAGATTAAATAATTTATAAATTAACAATGCTTTATGGTAATGATGATAGTACAATATATTAATAATAAAATTATAATATATTTATATTAATCACAATATAATAATATAATTTTAGTGTATTAGAATAATATTATATTAGAATAATAACATCATATTATTATAATAATTTAATAGCTAAAGTTATGGGTAAACAGTTGTGATGTGTGCTCTTGAATAGCATATGAAAATTCCCCCACCCCTCCATATATATATATATATATATATATATATATATATATATATATATATATATATATATATATAGGGAAGGTGATACGTTATAGAGAGAAAATAAAGCGATGAGAAGGCCACAGATGGATGATGGTGTTGGGATATAACATATTGGTTTGTTGTTATGAGGACTATCTAATTGGTTTGTTTACCATATGCTCCTTTTTTCCCCTGAACATGTAAACATGCCAAATGATTGGATGTGTTCTAATTATTAGAAATTGCTCATGGATAACACATCCATATGCTAGTCACAGATGGATTTACTACTGATGTCTACAACATGTATTGTTATGTAATCTATCTACGCTTGTAACTGATTAGAATGTCCTGGCAAAATGCTAGAGTAGTATTATGGAGGTAAATTTTAAAGGGCAATGATCATGAACTCTATAAGATGAATAAATATATGTATGGTGCAGTTTTAATGGAAATATATACTGATAATGAAGCTTAATTACAAGATGAAGAATGGAGAGATGGATGGAGATACATATGAGGTAGAGGTAAACATAGGTGGATAAAGTGGAAAGGTGCTTTGATGCTTCCCATGGTGATTTGACAGAAATTTTATTTTATGATGACAAGGCTTGTTATATTGTCAGGTTCAAAGTGTCACACAATAATGACGATCTAAACAATTAAAATGTGGTTAGCACATATGAGAATGTTGAGATGGATGAATTGTAGAACTAAAAATTAGAAAAGAGAATTGTTATACTATAGGACATGTAGGACGCTAGGAGTTTTACTATTTGAGTATTAATTAATGAAGAACCGATTGAGATGGTGCGTGAGCCTGCAAAACAGCAATTGTTAAGGAAAAGTGCTCAAAGGTTAAATCTATGTCAAAGGATCTAAAAGGAGGGGGGCAAGCTAGCATGGAAGTTGCAAGATAGGTATGGAAAAGCTTGCAGTGACAATTTTTGGCAGCCATCAAGTGGAAACTAGTAAACAAGGATTCGCAAAGTAGAGCCCTAATAAGTCGATTAAGGTTATTCATAAAGATGCTATGTATCTTCCAAGGCAAGTTTGCCTTCATATTTACATTAGCATTATCTAATACATTTAAAATTTATCCCATGGGCTCTGTCGAAGAAATCAGGCAATGTCGAAACACAACCTTATTTAAAAGAATTGCAGAAGTGATAGGTTAGAATTGATATTACTTGTGATTGTGTGGTCTAGTTTGTAATTATGTCTTTCAGATGAAATTAGGTTATTGCATCCAGTACTGGCCAATGCATGTAAGGCCCACTTTAGCATATAATTTTGTCTTGTGGTAAAAAAAACCAAAGTTCTTATTCTTTAGGTAAAATGTTCTGAATGAAGTTTGAGACCATGTTCTAAGTGGTCAAATTCTTCTCGATATATGGCTTATTGAATCAGAATGAGGTATGACCGGCAATTGTATGGACAAACTTTAAAACAGCACATGAGATGCCGGGTTTATCCCGAACCATTGGTTTCTATACGTTGCTGAGTACTCACTTTTGGAAAGGGTTACCAGTCATACCGACAAGTGGTTGTTCATGCCTATGAACACTTCCTTCAATCCCTTTTGTATCCTCACAGTCTTGCAAAGCTGAGTAGCAATGGGAACAGTTACAAGATGTTGGAAATGGGAGGTGGCCACCTTTGGAAAATGATGTGGAGTGAGCATCTAAGATGGTCGAGAATTCTAAAGTTTCAGGGTGAGAGGGTCTTGTGATGGGGCCAGAGATCATCTTGCAAAAGCAAGAGTCAACTGGCCAATTTTTATCAGCTACCTTCTTTAGCTTTAGCAATACTGATATTCAATGGGATGCACCTCCCAGAAGTTTGATGCTCCTCTTTCGCTTTGATGCCCTTTTCACCTTCATGTTCTACCATCTATTCTTTTTGTATTTCTTTACTCTTCTCACTTTTTTCTGTTTCCCTGTTTATTAAGCTTTTTAATGTATTAAAATTTGTCAGCATGTTGCATTGGCTTGGTTATCTAAAAGAAACTTATAAATTTGCATCTCACTTCATGCCATCCTGGTTGCAGAGACCACAACTGGTCAAAGGAAGTATGCAGCTATTTTCTGTGGATCAGCAACGCAGTCAGGCCCTTGAAGCACATGCTGCATCCTTTGCGTCATTTAAGGTAAGACTATTATGCCTTCTGCTGTTTGTTTGTGGCTCATATGCTTGCATTTTTTGTATTGACTTTTGCTTGTTGCTTACACAGGTTGCTGGCAATGAAAACCCCTCCATTCTTATATGTTTTGCTACAAAGACTTCTAATGCTGGACAGATTGCTTCAAAGCTGCATGTTATTGAACTTGGTGCCCAGCCAGGTTTGCCTGCATATCCTTGCACTTTTATTATGGGTTTAGTTTTTTCATTTATTAAACAGCTAGAATCAAGTTTAGCAGAAAAAGTATTTTGCAATCAGTTTTTGAATTTCTCTCTCTCTCTCTCTCTCTCTCTCTCTCTCTCTGTTGTTGTGGTTGGAATCTAAATGGGATTTTTTGGATCTGTGGAATTTTCTTTTATATGATAACATGACCTTGCTAAGCACTTGCAGTTATAAAAAGTCAACAACTTCATACAACCATACTTTTTGATTGCTGCCAAAGAATATATTCTAAAAAATTTGCACTCTTTTAAACCCTTATTTGTTTTCCTTGTTATCAGGGAAGCCTGGGTTTACAAAGAAACAAGCAGATCTGTTTTTTCCACCTGATTTTGCTGATGACTTCCCCGTGGCAATGCAGGTAGAATATTTAGGTTATTTTGTTGGCATTTCAAGATATATCCAATCTATCATCAAAATGGTGATCAAATGAATTTTTTCTGGCAGATCTCACACAAGTACAGTTTGATATATGTGATCACAAAGCTTGGTCTGCTATTTGTGTATGATTTGGAGACATCAACAGCAGTCTATAGAAATCGAATTAGCCCAGATCCTATATTTCTGACAGCAGAGGCTTCATCTATTGGTGGCTTTTATGCTGTTAATAGGCGGGGGCAGGTTCTGCTTGCTACTGTTAATGAGGCAACCATTGTGCCCTTCGTCAGTGGTCAAGTATGTTAACATTGTTGAAATTTCTTTGTTGAATTATTATGTAAGCATAAACATCAAATTGACAACTATTATTCAATAACTTGACAGTTGAACAATCTGGAGCTAGCTGTTAATCTTGCCAAACGAGGAAACCTTCCAGGGGCAGAGAATCTGGTACATGATAAATTGATGTCTTTCTATCATGTTATTATTTTATAGCTTTGGAGAGGTAGCAAAGCATTAAGAGTGGATGTAATCTTGCTGCTTTTTCTGCAACTGGCTAATTTCTGCAACTCTTGTTCTCAATCATTTTAATCATGCACGTTAAGATGAAGAATAATCTCGTATATTACTAAATAAGTCAAGTTTACTAATTTCTAGGTGCTGTTCAAAACACTCTTTCCCTCTTTCATATTTTTTGAATGTTGCTTCCCGCCATATGTAGAAATCTTTTCCTTAGTTTTATTAATCTGAATCTCTTTAATCTATCACCTTTTTGATTCTTTGGATTGGTTTTCTCGATCAAATTCTCATAAAAAACAAAAGTGTTGGTATGTGAGTGCCTTCCAAGGTATGGGAAATGTTTAGAGAATAAAAAGGACTGTTTAAATTTATGCAATTTTGAAGGAAATATAGATATCTTAGAGAGAGCATGATTTTCACCCTTCTTTCGTTTTTCCTTTGTAAAAATGACTGAGACAAAAGGGAAATGTCAAATGTATAGGAATAAAGTTCATTTCATGGCATTTCTTTTCTTGTTCTGCGCCCACTTTTTTTTTCTTTAATTGTTATGGTGAAGACTGTATTTTGATTTTTTTTTCCCTACTCCAATTTCATGCATTTTACTTTATTGCATCTACATTCTTATAATCTTATTCATCCAACGCTCCTTTTGTGTGCGTGCGTGCGTGTGTGCGTGTGACCAGGTTGTGCAGAGGTTCCAGGAATTGTTCTCTCAGACAAAATACAAGGAAGCTGCCGAACTTGCTGCAGAATCTCCACAAGGCATTCTGAGAACTCCTGAGACTGTTGCAAAATTTCAGGTGTCGAGCTCTTCGTTTTCTAATTGATCCACTTTTAACATAATGACGGCTCGTGTAGCATCACTATTTTTGTTATGGAAATTATTATTTTCCTGAGACCAAAAAAGAAGTTATCTTTCTCTTTTCAATTTTTCATGATGCTCTTCAATTTTGAGGAGTCATAAATTATTTACTTCCAAACTTGCATATTTATGCAGAGTGTTCCTGTACAAGCTGGGCAAACACCACCGCTATTGCAGTATTTTGGAACATTGCTAACTAGAGGAAAACTCAATGCCTTTGAGTCTTTGGAGTTGTCTCGCCTAGTTGTGAATCAGAACAAAAAGAATCTATTAGAAAATTGGTTGGCTGAGGACAAGCTTGAGTGCAGTGAAGAACTTGGGGATCTTGTGAAGGTAAGATTGTAACTTCACTGGTACTTTTTTGGGCATCTTCTTAATAATATTATAATTTGGGAGTTGTTGTTTATCACTCTGTCTGTGCCTAGACTTGTTATCCCTTTGTTGTCGAGTCTCATTCTTGTTTTTACTGTAGACTGTGGACAATGATCTTGCACTGAAAATATATATAAAAGCAAGGGCTACTCCAAAAGTTGTTGCTGCTTTTGCAGAACGAAGGGAGTTTGACAAGATTCTCATATACTCCAAGCAGGTAATTGTTGCAGCATATTTAATATAAAAGCATTTGTTTTTCCATCATTGGTGACCATAGTTTTGGCACGATTGTGTCATACATATTAACACAAAACAAGAATATACCTGGAATTCTGGGCTCTTGTGATGATAGTTATTGTTCCTGGATGCAGGTTGGATACACACCAGATTATCTTTTCCTTCTGCAGACAATTCTACGGTCAGATCCTCAGGTAGGTTTTAGTTTTATTATGTAATGGTGTAGATAGATTGCATATGCATGATGTGAATTCTTCAATATTTTGATATCTATATGTCTACTGTATCACTGTGGAGTGTACACAGATTTTAGGTGAGTGCCTAGATTTTGAGTTTTATTTTGCCATTGCTATTTGTAAATTCATGTAATTCCTTGCATCTTCATTTAGAATTATTTGTCTAACATAAAGTTTTTATGACAGGGAGCTGTCAATTTTGCTCTTATGATGTCACAAATGGAGGGTGGCTGTCCAGTGGATTATAATACGATCACAGATCTATTCCTTCAGGTTCAATCACTCTATTCTTTCTTTATGTATGAGTATATAGAGGTAGATATTTGAAACAAGCCCCTGTTTTAGTTGTCAAGAAAATGCAACGGCAAGTATTTAATATTTTATGTGATCTTTTTTCCCCAATTCAGAGTATTTTTTTGTTTTCTAGATGAAATTGTGGTTTTGTCTTGCTTATGGTATTATTTATTGCAGAGGAACATGATCCGAGAGGCAACCGCTTTTCTGTTAGATGTTTTAAAGCCAAATCTACCCGAGCATGCTTTCCTTCAAACCAAGGTAGTATTTCCTCTTTGAATAAGCTTGTTGTACCCCATTTTGGATCTTCCCTAACCTCTTTTGACTTATGTAGGTCTTGGAGATCAATCTGGTGACATATCCGAATGTTGCAGATGCTATATTAGCTAATGGAATGTTCAGTCATTATGATCGCCCCCGGATAGCTCAACTGTGTGAGAAGGCTGGGTTGTATATGAGAGCCCTTCAGGTTTAATGCGTTTCATAAATTATGTGCAAATAATTCTTTTTTGGTTTTTGTGGGAATTTAGTAACTCAAATACAATTTTGCTTTGCAGCATTATACAGAATTACCTGATATTAAACGTGTTATTGTGAATACTCATGCCATTGAGCCACAGGTTTGTTATCTTGGGCTATGCTGTTTGATCCGATTAACTGTTTTGGTACTAAATTAGGTCACCCTCCTTTCCAGGCACTAGTGGAATTCTTCGGTACACTTTCTAAAGAGTGGGCATTAGAGTGCATGAAAGATCTTTTGATGGTCAACTTGAGAGGAAATCTTCAGATAATCGTGCAGGTAATTTTTCTTCCCCCCTGTTCGAATAATTCTGCAAGGTCAGTTGTTGGAGGTATATCACAATCAAATATTTGCAGGTTGCTAAGGAATATTCCGAGCAGTTAGGTTTGGAAGCATGCATAAAACTATTTGAGCAATTTAAGTCCTATGAAGGTCTCTACTTCCTTTTGGGTTCATATTTGAGTTCCAGGTAGTTATTTAAATACTAAGCATTCCATGTGGACGCTGGCAAAGATGACACTACTACTGATGCTTTTCTTTTCTTTTTTATGTGGAACAGTGAAGATCCAGATATACACTTTAAATATATTGAGGCAGCAGCCAGAACTGGCCAAATTAAGGAAGTTGAACGTGTAACAAGAGAATCCAACTTCTACGACCCCGAGAAAACAAAGAATTTCCTAATGGATGCTAAACTTCCAGATGCACGGCCCCTGATAAATGTTTGTGACCGTTTTGGGTTTGTCCCTGATTTGACTCACTACTTGTATACGAACAACATGCTCCGATATATTGAAGGCTATGTTCAGAAAGTAAGATTCTCCTGTGAAAATAATGCTACTTTTTCCTGTTGAACATGCTGACACTGATTTTTTTATAAAAAATATTAAATGTTCAATTAATGCAGGATCACCATTGATAATTTATTGATTTTAATGGTAGCTAACTTGGTGTTGTTTGTATTACCGTATGATAGGTGAACCCAGGCAATGCTCCTTTGGTGGTTGGACAACTTCTAGATGATGAGTGCCCTGAAGATTTCATTAAAGGTCTCATTCTTTCCGTTCGTTCCCTCCTTCCGGTTGAGCCACTAGTCGCCGAATGTGAGAAGAGGTATGTTTCCCCTTTCCATATCTCCAAAACAACCTCCTCACTCTTTCCTGACATGTTACTTGTTTGCTGCTGCTGAAAAATAGGAATCGTTTGCGGTTGCTCACACAATTTTTGGAACATCTTGTGAGCGAGGGAAGCCAAGATGTGCATGTTCACAATGCTCTGGGAAAGATCATCATAGACAGCAATAATAATCCCGAGCATTTTCTCACTACTAATCCATATTATGATTCACGTGTTGTGGGTAAATATTGTGAAAAACGGGATCCCACTCTTGCTGTTGTTGCATACAGACGAGGACAATGTGATGACGAGCTTATAAATGTTACAAATAAAAACTCTCTTTTCAAATTGCAGGCCAGGTATGTGTTTTTTTCGAATAAATCTTCTGCTAATCATCTGAAAAGTGGCTCTCTTTTTTCTCTTTCAATCTTTATGGTGCATTGAGTTGATGATGTTATACTGTTGACAACAGATATGTCGTGGAAAGGATGGATGCTGATCTATGGGAGAAAGTTCTTCAACCTGAGAATGAATATAGAAGACAACTTATTGATCAAGTTGTTTCTACGGCATTGCCTGAAAGCAAGAGTCCAGAACAAGTTTCTGCAGCTGTTAAAGCTTTCATGACTGCTGATCTTCCACATGAACTGATTGAACTGCTTGAAAAGATTGTGCTTCAGAATTCTGCATTTAGTGGAAACTTCAATTTGCAAAACCTGCTTATCTTAACAGCCATTAAAGCGGATGCATCCAGGGTTATGGATTACATTAATAGGTTGGACAACTTTGATGGACCTGCGGTTGGAGAAGTAGCAGTTGAAGCGCAACTATATGAGGAAGCCTTTGCGATCTTTAAGAAATTCAACTTAAATGTACAAGCAGTCAATGTTCTCTTGGATAACATCCAAAGCATAGAGCGGGCTGTAGAATTTGCATACCGTGTTGAGGAAGATGCTGTTTGGAGCCAGGTTGCTAAGGCTCAGTTAAGGGAAGGGTTAGTAAGTGACGCTATTGAATCATTCATCCGTGCAGATGATGCAACCCAATTCCTAGATGTTATTAGTGCTGCTGAACAGGCTAATGTGTATCATGACTTAGTGAAGTACTTACTGATGGTGAGGCAAAAGGCCAAAGAGCCAAAGGTGGATGGTGAACTTATTTATGCATACGCAAAGATAGATAGGCTAGGTGAAATAGAAGAATTCATTCTTATGCCAAATGTTGCTAATCTCCAAAACGTTGGTGACCGTTTGTTTGATGATTCCCTTTATGAGGCTGCTAAGATAATATTTGCCTTCATTTCTAACTGGGCTAAGCTGGCTAGCACACTAGTCAAGCTGAAGCAGTTCCAAGGTGCGGTTGATGCTGCTCGCAAGGCAAACAGCTCAAAGACATGGAAGGAGGTTTGTTTTGCCTGTGTGGATGCTGAGGAGTTCCGCCTGGCTCAAATTTGTGGTCTGAATATCATCATACAGGTAATTATCCTTCTTAATGAAACATAATCTCCTTCTTGTATTTTAGAATGTCACTGGTCATTCATTTTAGAAGCTTTATATTCTTGGTGAAATACATCATGATCTGTTGATTTTAATGGTGTAGGTGGATGACTTGGAAGAAGTCAGTGAATATTACCAAAACAGAGGATGCTTCAATGAGCTTATTTCCCTTATGGAGAGTGGCCTTGGATTGGAACGTGCACATATGGGTATTTTTACAGAGTTGGGAGTGCTGTATGCAAGATATCGGCCAGAAAAGCTTATGGAGCACATTAAACTTTTCTCTACCCGTCTCAACATTCCCAAGCTTATCCGTGTATGTGATGAGCAACAGCACTGGAAGGAGCTCACCTATCTGTATATACAGTATGATGAATTTGACAATGCTGCGACCACTATAATGAACCATTCTCCAGATGCTTGGGATCACATGCAGTTCAAGGATGTTGCAGTCAAAGTTGCAAATGTTGAGCTTTATTACAAGGCAGTGCATTTCTACCTGCAGGAACACCCTGACCTCATCAACGATCTCCTCAATGTACTTGCCCTTCGTGTGGATCACACACGTGTAGTGGACATAATGCGAAAGGTGTGTATAGCAACTTCACCATCTCCTTCCCTTTCTGGTTTGTTCTGTGACATGAGGAAAGGTTTGAAAGGTCTTGTTGGTGCCAGATGGCAGCCACTTTGTATGATAAGTCAGTTTGGTTTTTGACTTCTTTTACCTTGTTTCAGGCTGGGTATTTGCATCTTGTGAAGCCATACATGGTTGCGGTACAAAGTAACAATGTAGCTGCTGTTAATGAAGCATTAAATGAAATTTATATTGAAGAGGAGGATTATGACAGATTACGGGAATCGGTTGATATGCATGACAACTTTGATCAGATCGGCCTTGCGCAGAAGGTAAAATTGTTTCATTTTTTAGATTTGAACCATGTGTTTATGGACTATCCTGATGGATGTCTTGTCATTCACTAGATTGAGAAGCATGAGCTTCTGGAGATGAGACGGGTTGCTGCATACATCTATAAGAAGGCAGGGAGGTGGAAGCAGTCAATTGCTCTGTCCAAGAAGGACAACCTGTACAAAGATGCCATGGAGACATGCTCACAATCCGGTGACCGTGAGCTTGCAGAGGAATTGCTTGTTTATTTCATTGAGCAGGTGATGAGCTTGTTAACTCAAAAAGCTTACCTATCTACTGTTTAGTATGTTGCACCATTGTTTAATGCATTTTGTTTCACTATCAATACGGTAGCTGTGCCTTTCACCAGTTAAAAGAAATGCTCAAAACTCACTCGTAAGATTATAGTTCATTATTTATTATATGAGTTTCTTGGTAGGATTTTCCTTGTTTGGCTGATATTCTGTTCTTTTCCTTGCCTGAGAACATTCTGTGTAGTGATGAGGTGTCCCATTCACGTGTTCTTTAAACTTGGAAGGGAATATGTTCAACTGTTTTACGTTAACTTGCCTTCAGGAATTTGAATTTTTTACTGTATATGTAGTTTACCATTTTAGAGGTGTGCTTCTGGACTTCGAACTGCTGACAAAAGTAATGGTGTTGTTCCTTTCGTTTTGATGACAATTCCATGATTATATCTATGCATTTTCTACATGCCTGTTCAGAGATGGAAGGATATCTTGAGATAGCATTTCAGGAAAAAGTACAAAAAGGCAGCCTTGTGCACAAGGCTCGCGCCATTGCAGAGTTATGCAGCCTTACCTCGGCCTCCATGTGCAGAGAGGCTGTTTCTTGTTTCTATATTTCAAACATGCAACCTCTAGGTCACAAAATGTACAAATTTCTCAAAACATGGTCATGGTAAATTAAAGCTTATGGAGATGGTAAATAACATAGTTGACAAATTGTATCATTAATATGAGAATTGATCATTGAGACAATTTGCACATGTAATTAACAAAAGCTATGGAGATTTTTAAATATTTAGAAATTTTTTTTTTTGCTTGTAATGGTTGATAAAGCCTTTTCCAGTAAAGTTGTTATTAAATATATTATTAGTAACATTTATTGCACGCACGATACTATATATATGCGTATCTTGAATATAATTCATGGATTTTGTTAATCAATTATCATAGTATATAACAAACTTTTAGATGACGTAGCTATGTAAAGCAACTTATGATTTGTTATTAAATTTATTAGTATCTTCACTGTATGATTGTGCAATTCCTTTAAGTACTTAATACACAGCTGCATTATATATATATTTTTAGTGAAGAAAATTCGTTACTTTTTGTAGGCATATGGTTGATCATGATCCTTGGTGTAATCTGCCATTCTTAACAAGCTGTATCATTTATTTCTCTGTACTGAATAGGCATATAGTGTTTGAAGTGAGATGAGCAATAACTAGAGAAAGATTTTAGAATCTCCCATCGCCCCTAAAATAAGAATTTTCTGCTCATCAGTTATGAAAAACACATTTTATCACTTAATTTTTATGCTTAATTGTTTAACAAGTGATAAGTCCACAATCCCTTGTTCTTTGGTTTATTATGATAATGACATGGAAAATGTCTGACGTGTTGTTTTGTGTTGCAGGGAAAGAAGGAATGCTTTGCTTCATGTCTCTTCATATGTTATGATTTGATTCGGCCTGACATTGCCCTTGAGCTTGCCTGGATGAACAACATGATTGACTTTGCTTTCCCGTACCTCTTGCAGGTGATCTTTTACCGCTGGTGGTTGTACTAGTGTAGTTAACCATCATATTGTTCTTATATCTTTTCATAATCTTGATCCATCATTATGACAAACATCTGGTATCTGTGCAGTTTATTCGTGAGTACACTGGCAAAGTAGATGAACTCATAAAAGATAAAATTGAAGCACAAAATGAAGTCAAAGCTAAGGAGAAGGAAGAAAAGGATATGGTTGCCCAACAGGTGCTTGCAATGCCTTCATAATTGCAATTGGTTTTTTTTTTTTCTTGGCATTCTTGTCTTGCTCGTTCATTGTGACAATTGGCGTGTTATTTGCAGAATATGTATGCACAGTTGCTGCCGCTTGCTTTGCCAGCTCCACCGATGCCAGGCATGGGAGGAGGACCTGGCGTGGGCGGACCTTTTTCAGCCCCACCACCACCAATGGGTGGGATGGCTATGCCTCCAATGCCGCCGTTTGGCATGCCCCCTATGGGAAGCTACTGATGGTCAGGTTGATGCAAGTATTGGAGGTCTTGGATATTTTTTTCTGTACTCGTGTTGCGGTGGGTTGGAGGAGCAGTAGCCAGTAGCCACTTGTTATCGTTAATGTAGCTGAGACCAGTTGTGCGCTTGTTATTCTTTGGAAGCAGGCCGGTTTTTTTGCTGTTGTTGAGGCTAAGCTGAGGATTCTGTATGGTGAATTTTACATGATTAGAAAATGGTGTCGTTAGGCTTGGTATGAACAATGGCTGCGTGCCATGTGTATAGGTTCGCTTGGTATATTCAATAGACCACCGGTTTAACTTTCCTTTCGTCCCGTCAGAGTCACCGTCAGGTGTTGCCTTTTGCGGTATTGCTGCTTTTCATTTCCCAGTGTGTATCAGATAGATTGATTTTGTATCTTATTTTGCAAATTATTCTTGTTCCCACTTCTCATTAAAGCTCTGGAGCACCTGCGGGACTGAAGTTGGATGTGTGCCATGCATTAAGTTTTTAAGTTTACCGGCTGTGTTCTTGTTAGTAATTTGCAGAGCGGTGAAGGTGAGCCTTTAAGATTCGTCTTTGAAGTGGACCTGGTTTTTTTTTATTAACGAGTATATTGAAATTTTGCTGTTGCGATGATTTATCAGATGCAGCATACTCAAGAAAAAGGTAATATAAAGGCATGTTTGGTCAGGGGAGCCAGGTTTTGGAATGAGAATGAAAATGAGGGATTTTTATTTCAATCGTTTGGTAAGGAGGGTTTCAAAATTCAATTCATTTTTCTCTTTTGTATTGAAATTTTATTCTAATTGTTATTTTGATCCAAACCAAACATATTGGAGAATGTGATCATTTTGATTTTAATTTTGCTCGTAATTGAAACATATCTTTGTAACAAAAAACTATAATTTATTGGGAAAGAGGTGTGACCTAAGATCTATGGAGGTTTTTCATCAAGAGGGCATGGATCATCATGATGATTTAAGATCATTGCCTAGATTAATCGGATCTTCGATACTCTGGGATTATGATGTTTAGCATGCTTTATTTCAGTAATTTATTATTTTCGAGCATCTAGGAGTAATTTGATTAATATTTCATGAGAATTCAAGATTATTCATTTTTATAATATAAACATTATTTTTGATATATTATATAAAAATATTTTTATTAATTATATAAAATATATTATAATAGAATATTAATATATTAATGATTGATATATTCTGTAAAAATATACTTATTGGTGCTATTAATTATTAATCCTATAAGGATATATTAACTATTATTATAGAATTAATATTTTTATTTATTTCTATATATATTATTTTTTAATAGTAATATTTATTTTGATTAGGAAAATAAGATAAATAGATTATATAAATATAAAGTATAATAATATATTTCAACTATAACTTAAAATTATTCATAAATAATAATATAAAAATAATATAAAAATAACATATTATAATATAATACATATAAGTGCTGTTATATATAATATTAATGTAATATAATATATAATATTAATATATTATATTAATGGTGTATTGGTATTCAATTTTTTTTTTTTTTTTTTTCTGTTGGATTAGGGCATTTTTCTCTTCAAATTTAAGCCTATGATTACTGGTATGAGGTAATCTTGGATATTGGACATTAAGATGGATATGCCATCCCTAGTATAAGGGGTGATTTAAGGAGTATGGATGATTTGAGGTTACTTCGAATACAAATATCAATACATAAAGCATCTATAGGCAATCCAATACCTATTTAATTAAAAGAAATGTGTTATTTATATTTCTCCTTGTCACGACAAAAATGGTAGAAAATGTAAAATATACGAAAATCATATTAATATAAATGAAAACAAACTTGAGCCCGAAAGCTACTCTACAATGGTCGGCCAAATTGTTTAGATGCCCGATACATGGCATGCGGAACTTGCACATGCAAACATATCCATAAAATCATTGAAATTAGTAAAATAAAATATTATATATCAAAAGATTTGTACGCTATTTATATTGTTTCCTCGACATTTTGTTTTGTTGTGATGTTTGAGATGATATTGCCTCCTCCGCCGCCTTTTCTTCCATGACTTCCCTTTTACCGTACTGGTGAGGTTATTGGTACTCCTTGAGTTCCATGATATCTTTTTCTAGATATTATCCGTGCTGGTAAATGAGGTTTAATAATGACGAATATCCCTGTATGTAAGCTGAGTAATCTCTGAGTCCTCATGCTATGGAAGATCATGCTCTCCTTACGGTTCAGCATCGTAACCTGGCAGTTTGGCATTTGCCGACGCATCCCCATTTCCATTGAAATTAACTACTAGTGCAACCACAATATGCTCCTTGCTTTCTTGTCCGTCTTCAAACATTGTCGCATCGAACTCGCAAGGAGAATTGGGCAGCTTTATTGAGATGGACCATTTTCTAGTTGGTTTCCTCTTTTTGCGGTTGCCTACATCATCATCGACTGGCTGTATCGATGTGGAACAGAATTTGCTTTTCCTTTTACTTCTGAAATTTGAAACATCATTCCATAGCCAACATTAAATACACTATGATCCAATCACAGTTGTGTAGCCTTCCTCCTGATACATAATTTATATATTTCATTGATTTTTATGATTAATAGGTCGCATCCTTTTTCTAAATCTATATACACCCTATCGGTTCTCTGTAGTTTTCAACCGCTGAATAAGCCACAATTGGTACAATCGTACGGATCGCCATCGGTTAAAAAAGAGGCGGCCCGGGCTGGGTCTGGTGAGGATTTTTCTCCCATGAAGGAGACTGTTTTGAATCCGTGACCTCTAGGTCAAAATAGAGCAAACCAAGACTCATCCTCTAATAGTAGTTTCCGCAAAAAGGTTAGGTGCCTAGGCAACCGAGTCTTTTTATTTTTATTTTTTTTTTTTGTTTCTTGCGTTTCCTACGTGTCATTTTTGAGATTTAAGTACTGCCTGTCAAGTTGGCTACTTGGAATTCAATAGTAAAATAATTGACATCATGATTTGCAAATATGGTTGTTCCAATGTGGTTCATCCAACTTTCCATGAATCTGAGTAATGATCTTCAATAGATCGTTACTGCTTTTTCTCCAGCCCCCCCTGCGAATCCTCTTGTTCTCATCTAATTCTTCGACTAGTCTACTTGTTTCAATTGCTTCCACGATTATTTTTGTGGCAGAATAAGGATGTCACAAAAGCTATTCAGAGGGTGGTGGCTGTCTATGATTGCAAAATTGTTGAAGGGGTTCGTAGTCATCAGCTAAAAGAGTGTGATTGATGGAAACAAATAAGCAACCCTGAGGCTAGAGGAGTTGATGAAGCAGAATTTTAGGAAAATGAAGTCACCAGCATAGGTGAAGGCAACTCAAGGAAACTTATTGAAAGTTCTTCCAATTCCAGATCTCTAACTGAATTCCATAATAATAATGCTCCCTTGTGTTTGTATGTTTTTATCCAAGTCGTAGACGCAGCCGACAAATCCCTTCACTTGCAGCCTAAACTCGTGGATGAAAAGCAAACTACCATCTACAAGAGAGCTGTGGACCAAAATGATCACCTCAAATGAAGTCATCAAGATTTATCTTTATGAAATAAACCAGAAATTTCCAATCATGCCATTTACTACGAGGTACGTCATTCATCATTCATTTTGTTTGTTAAACTTATCCGGCATTAGGATCTATTTATCATTATTCTTTTTTTTTTCTACGTGTGTGTGTGTGTGTGTCGCCGTGCATGCATTTTCAGGTCTTTGGAAGAGAAAAGAGCTCCGCTTGGTCTAGTAGAATGTATAAATCACGATCCTTTGCTTTGCGCAGGAAGCCCGTTAAGAAACTATCTGCTCAAGAAAAATTTTGCAGCTGGTCTAATTTTGTTTTCCCATTCTTTTCCAACTTTTGATGTAGTAATACCTAATTCTGTGAACTTCTTTATTTTTTTGCTTGGGTTAAAACCTATGGCATACTGCAGCACCTGCAGAACGTTATCTACTTACGGAGTATCTCCATCCTGGGGGCTGACCTAATGCCAAATGGGTCGGACGGGATTGCGTCCCATCCATTGCAGCAGTTGCAGCCTCGAAAACCATTTATAATGATCCTAAAATTAAGGCATGGCTAGCTTTGGGAAGGGTGGAGGAAAGAAGAAGAAAGGTATACCCAGTGCATTATGTCCTTATGATCATGCATGGTTCTCACAACTTTCTATCTGTATTACCATGCGAACGGTTAACCTAGAGTCCGTGAATAATTTAGCAGTTATGGTATGTATATTACTTCTCTGTGCCATCTCACCAGAAGTTGTGCTGCAAATAGACGGAGTTACGGATTTTCTTTAGGGATTATACGATTAACTACAGAAGATCCAACACCTGGAGAAAATTCTTGCCGAACCTGGCTTCAATATTTTTACCGGCTGGAACCACAATTTAGTGAAGAACCATGGCGAAGCACAATGCTCACATCTTATGTCTCCACTGTTTTTTTACCATGCAGGTAGGAAAGGCGAAGCTCGGGATGACACGGTTGAAGCTGAGCCAATGGTGCCCCTGCCCAACCATTGTAAGGAGAATCTTTAGTTTTCAAATTGGGTAAAGCTTTTGCAAGACTATATTCAGGCAAATATGTTCTTTAAGTTGCTAAAGCTTTGAGCATTTGGATGTGTTGGACGCAAGAGCTTATTTAAATGCAAATCAAATTTTATCCATGTATGCAAGGATGCTTGAAGGAATTGATCTGGGTTTGTTGATTTTGTTTGGCCACATTGTCTTCCCAAATTTTATGTTTGAATCTCTTATCTCCCTTTCCAGGTCAAATGGGCTTGTTCTATGCAACATATTTCAATCAACAAACAAGTTTTATAAAATTAAAGTACAGGGATGAATACTTTGTACGGTAAACTGAGTTGGAAAAGGTGAACCGAGGTATTAAATAATGAAGAGTTATCCCCAAATTCCACAAATCTTCAGGCTTGAGAATTGAGGCTTTGGATATAGCTATTTTTCATAATATTCCATCCGAATTAACCGTTCCGTTAGAGTTTACAGTTTTTAATTACGTGAAAAGATATTTCAAATTAGTTGTTTGGATTAGTTTTTGTGATTATGTAAAACCATAAGAAATAAGAGATTCTATGGGGATAAAAGGTATAATACTTACTCTTGTTTACTTGCCATTTCTTGCATGGCAATCACTCTATTTTTTAATAAAGGAATAAAAAGGTAAATTAATTACAACCCCCCACCATTTCCAACTCCACAATATTCCCTTCCAAATCAATCCATTGATATATTTTGGATATAAAGCCTCATTTTTTTTTATATTTTTGAGATAATTGGATTTTTTTTTTTGGAGGGATTGGAGCGGTTAATAAATTTATAGTCTTCATCTAGTATATCCTAACAGCCAATTTGTAAGGATAAATTGATTATAAATATTAAAATCTAATTAGATATTATATTTCCATGTATTTCAGGTTTTAATCCAGCGAATATCAAGCAGAATAGCTCATCCCCCTTTTTTTTTTTTTTTTTTTTTTTTTTTTTTTTTGACTTTCTAAATTGAGTTTTGGGTTAAAAAAATATTACAATTAATGGATAAGAAACCAACCATATGTGTCTTGTTTTAATATTCCCTTATTCCCTTCATTAAAGTGAGGAATACGTAAAAGGTTTGGCCCTACTTAGCGCAACACCTACTGGTAGCCAAGTAAAGGCTATGACGTGCCTAACATGTGACGCTATGATTCTTGGGCCGTCCACGAGCCCACCCCCCACTAGTCGCCAGTCGCTACTGCCTGGCTGGATGCTAAGCCCGGCCCCACCCTCTTGTATTCCCCAACAACCCTACCTTCCTTTCATGCCCCATAAAATCTATTTGCGCACGCCATATCGACCGTCACTATTATCTCCATAAACGCATCTCATCCGTTCATGGTAGCGTAGCGCCTAAGCTTTCACTCATGTCCGCATGGAATTTTATGCTTGCCGTTGGAACTTACCGCTGTCCTTTCCCTTCCACCGCTTCGCCTATATTAAATAAAAGGTTAAACCCTAGCACCGTTTCTCCTCCCACGCCATATAACTCACTCAGAAAGGGCTCTCACCTTCTTCTTCTCTCTCTCTCGCACGCACGCTTGTTCTCTCGATCGCTTCGTGATCCCCGCAATGGAGAGTGCCGATCCCGAGCGCCGGGACGAGGAGGCTGGCGCGGTTGCCGGCGGCGAGGAGGAGGACACCGGAGCCCAGATCGCTCCCATCATCCGCCTTGAGGAGGTTGCCGTCACAACCGGCGAGGAGGAGGAGGACGCCCTTCTCGACCTGTAAGCCCTCTGATCTCCCATCTGACCTATGGTTTTGGCTCAAGATCCTAGTGTTTTAAGCCCCCCGTTGGTCTTCTTTGTTTTCTTGATTATTTCTTTGCTTTGGTGGTGTTAGGAAGGCGAAGCTGTACCGGTTCGACAAGGAGGGGAACCAGTGGAAGGAGAGGGGGACTGGGAACGTGAAGCTCCTCAAGCACAAGGAGACCGGCAAGGTCCGGCTGGTCATGCGGCAGGCCAAGACCCTCAAGATCTGCGCCAACCATCTAGGTTGGGCTATCTCGATTTCTCCTCCTTGTTTTGTTTGCCTACCATTGGTTTTTATTTTGGATTATATGACCTGTTGTTTCGATTTTGGATTATACGGAAAGGAATAGCGGAGTAACTTTTTCTTGGTTTCTTGTTGCTCTTTAGTTCTTCCGTCGATCAAGATGCAGGAACACGTGGGGAATGATAAGTCGTGCGTGTGGCATGCGTCAGATTTTTCTGATGGGGAATTGAAGGAGGAGATGTTCTGCATTCGGTTCGGCTCCGTTGATAGTGAGTGTCCTTCATTTTCTTTCTTTCCCGTACTTTCTTTGAAGTTTTTTAAAGCAATTTTGTCTAATCGAAATCAAATTCTTTTCTTTTTGATGTTTCTTGATTTCTTGCTTTATTTTTGGTTTATTTATCATTCTTTGTGGTGTCAAGCTCTTATTTTGCATGATGATCCAAATTTTGATTTGAAAAGTTTTTTTTTCCTTCTCAACTATATGGTGGTGGGAATGCAGTGCTGTCATTGTTTACCCTATTAGGGAGCGGCTGATATGTTCATGAATGTGACGGGTGTGAGCGAATCTTTTGCGGATTATAGTACTTACTGCATCAATTTCATACTCCAATGAGCATTTATATGGTATACTTGCTTTATTTTTCATATGACCTGTTCCATGAATTCAAATACTATCAATGCTATTATATCAGCCATGGTACTAGCATAGTACATGTCATGGTGAATGTGATGTTGCATCCTTGAATCTTTTATACAAATTGATAAGAACCTAATGTTGTAGTTGCTGGAAGTAGGTATGCCCTAAAACTTTTTGGGCATGTTGAGTCTCTCTTACACAGTCATAAATAGTTAGAGGGTTGTATCACAAACAGGCCTTTGAGCTAAAAGAAGGGTCCACAATTGTCACCAATGGGCATAATGACCAAGTGGATGGTTGTTGTTTTACATGGAATATTTTAGCATTTTGGACGCTTGAAAATTGTTCATAGCTACAGCTTAAATTGGACATCGCACTCATATAGGTGCCATTGTAGATTGGAATGGCTATTTTGTTATAGTTATTAAAATGATTAGCTTTGTATTGGTATAGTGGATATGTTCAAGCTAAACAGTCAATGGTACGAGTCCATCTTTAAGAAATCATCGTTGGAGTTGGAGATGTTGATATCATATATGCAACATGCCAGTAATCCCTTGATTTGATAGAATGGTTACCTTGTTATTTTTGTTGAATAAATTTGGAGTTAAATCCATGTATCGACAATGATAACTTGGATTTTATCCTTGATAGGAAGTGCATCAATTTATTGTCTATTATCATGAGCGGGGGTAAGGTTCTAACATAGAATCCATCTAATGATGTTTTATCTATATCAAAACAGACATGTCAGATGTAGTAGTGCTGGTACCATGCAATCTTTTAATTGAATCTATTTCATATTTTAATTATTATTTACACTGAATAAATAAATTGTTATTCCAAATTGATTTCATGCAAGCATCAGCTTTCTATTACGTCTGTCACATGATCTAGGGTTCTGATGGGACATTGAATCAATTTTCTATGGGTTTGGTAATGTTAATACTTCTCCAACAGTTAATTGAGGATAAAGGAGGTGGAGGGACTAAAATGTAGGGGCGGTTATCATGCATGAAAGGAGACTTGTTTATCCATTCTATCTACTAGGGGTTAGCATGATTATACATCTTTTTGTATAGGGAGGCTCCTACTTTATCATGGTTGTGACACATTGATTGAGCAAGATGGGATGCGGTTTATTAGAAAACCAAGTTAGCCTTGGAGTTCCATACTTGTCTGTTGTCCTTGACCTTTTATATACATCTTTTTTGAATCCTCACAAACTTAGGTTTAGTATAATTGAGCAGATGAATCGGATCCTTGCTATAGGTATTGGTCCACGTGGGCTGGCATAGCATCATTGGGCTGGTGTTATGGAGTAGACTGCACTCAACCTTGGATTAGGATTTCCATGTAGCTTGCACTTAGGGTCTGTTCTTTTGTGGCTAAAAAATTTATCTGGGGATCTATATTTGTCTCAGTAAATATTTCCCAGGCAACATTTAGATAGGAAAATAATTTACCCATGTTCTCTTATGCATGGGAAAGTGGTTTTGAAATTTGTTACCCATGTTCTTTTACATTATTACTTTCTTGGGTAAGTTGCTAAATTTTATCCATATTTTTCATAGTACCCTTGATGCTTTTTAGGTTGGAGAAAGTAGACAACTGAGTTATTGGCCATTGAATGGAGTAATTGGAAATGAGGATGGGGCATTTTGGGAATAAAATTTAATATCTACTTTACTGGCTGATGGGTAAATCATTTAGCCACCTCCTAGGTGGGTAAGATTTTTCTCCCTTTCATGGGTAAATGCTATCCATGAAAAAATAATTTATCCATCGTGAAAAATGTGAGAACATGGGTAAGTTGGTCAATAGAAAAGTTGACCAATTTTTTCCATGATATTTACCCACCAAAGAATGCGGCGTAAAGGTAAGGTCGGTGGTTGATCACACAGTAAGACCCTAGGAAAGCCTGCCACATACCTTGTTTTTAGGTGGTCATCATGTGATAGAGTTCCAACGTAGCGGGCCTCCAACACTTGGTGTTTCCTAGGTTTGTGCCACAAAAGCCTAAGGCTTCCACCCTAGTGCTAGTTTTGCTCTTATAAATATGAAGGAAAGGCACAAGGTTTGAGTAGGATTGGTTTTTTCACGTCACCCAGAGAACTCAAGCAAGAGCTCTCTAGTGCCACCCGCAAAGAGTGAGGTAGAGAGATTGAAGAAAGGAAGAAAGAGATGAGGGGGAGGCTATCGAGTAATTCTTGGAAGGTTTGCCGGGTGCAAGTACACTGGTACCAGGGGAGTATTTGTCAGTTTTTTTTCCCATCTTCTCGTATTCTCAATTCATATTTGTAGGTATTAATATATCTTGTTATGCATGTAATCTATATTTTATTGCAATTCATCAAGAAGAGCTATCAGATTCCTGTTCTTTTGATTCATCACAATATGGGCTGCATCGGTGTCCATCAACACACACACATATATGTATATCTTAAAATATTAGTTGTTGGCAGTGAACTCTCATCTATGGTTTTGTGATATATTACTAGCTTCTTGTGTGGAAGACTAATATGGTTCCACCAATGGTTGCATTGAACCTGCTGATGTGTAGATTTTGTTGCTCCTTTCACATGATTATTATAATTATGAAAAACAATATTCAGTTTCATGGGTTTCACAAAGACCAAATTTGAATTGTGATATTACTTTGTTTTAGCCATCATTTAAGAGGTTACCAGAAGGCTACATACCTATGCTTGAATTCAAATGACCTGCCTTTCTCATCATAAAAGGTTGATAAAGATGATTTTACAAAGATAAAGACATTTGATGTAAAGCCTGGAAAACTCCCGACTGATAATGCATGGCCCCTAAATTACATTCTGGAAGGTGGAATTGGTGAATTTTTTGAACTGATTGAAATTTTATTTTAACATGTAAAAACAGTATGTAGCTGATTAGGAATGGGAAATAGGAAGTCACATTGTACGTTTTTGTTACTTCTTCTTCTTCTTTTTCTTTTTTTTTTTTTTTTTTTTTTTTTTTTTTTTTTTTTTTTTTTTTCTTTTTTTTTTTTTTTTTTTTGGTGTTAGTGAGGATAGATGGAAGATTGGCTGAAATAAGTTCATTACTCCTTTTTTCTGATGATGGGGATAGATGGAAGACTGTCCGAAAATCAGGGTGGGACTAGGATTTAGGAGGTAGACATGCAAGGACACTCATTAAAGATACATACGTACATGGAAAGAGCGAAAGAGAGATAGCTTCAGGCCAACCTTTTTTTTTTTTTTTTTTGGTGGCCACAGGATCCTCCAGCACAACCTTTTGTTGACAGTCTCAATCAATGCGAGCCACCTTGTACAAGGTGGGATCTGAAATAGAAAATCATGATTTTATTTCTAACTTCTGAAAACAAGACCATGAGCACAACCTAACCTCAGAAGAGAGAGATGCATTATGGAAGGATGAGGATGAAGTAACTGATTGGCTGGTCCTGGCCGGGCATGGTTGGTAAGATGACTTAAGAGGGGATGGGGAATTGGTGAAGGGCAGAAAGCTGGGGTTGTTGGTGATTTGATGCAAAGAAGGGAAGGTGGTAGGGTGAAGGAGGGCAGGGCATATGAAGTAGTAAGAATTATTGTATTGTGTTGGGAAAATATTTGATAAATATTATTCTAGATAATTGGTGCTATGGTTTATATTATTACCTGACTAGGTTGAGAATTGTAATCGTAGCAAAGCTTGAACCTCAGTGATCTATGTATGATGATTTCTAGGTGTGATTGTTCACCATGTATTTATATAAAGAATTCTAGATCTTTTCTTAGGATCCTACAACTTAAACAAAGGTGAGCTTAGTTTGTTTTCTGTCTTTTTGATGGTACATAACTTCAAGAGAGTAGGATTGTGCTTAATGACATGGGTATTTTAATTATCTAGTTATTGTACTAACCAATACCTCTGTATTAGTCCTGCTACTGATGTTGTGGGTAATCTTGAAGTCTTTGAAAACTGGCTGTTGCTTTATATTTCTGTAACTAGGCTTATTTGGTTGGGTATAACCATGAATGGTTCTGAAAATGGATTTCATGGAAGTGATCTATGAAAAAGCTGGTTTCAGTTTAAACTATTGTATTTAGACTTTAGACTATGACAAACGGCGTAATGCCATGATCAATCATGTTTCAGTATGACTTGGTCTCTTTTGATGTGTTAGATTACCAAGTATATGTCATGACCTAATGCCATGTAATCAAGGATTGCAATTACTTTAGCATGTTCATGTTGATCAGGGTACGCGATGGTGTATATCTTCCCAACACCCAGCATGCTATTACAGAAGATATGCAAGTTCCTGCAGAACTTTAGGATTAGTGACCTAAGATATGTGACTATATTCAGTTTTTTCTAAACATAAACAGTAGGAATAACATTTAACAAAGAATTATAGATTTGACCAACATTTAAGAATCTGAAAATAATAATTATTTGAATTTGTCTTGACTGAAATTTAATACGTGCATACCTAATTCAGGTAATTTGTCAGCAAATATTAATGTAACTATTTTACATTGCACAACTAAGACTGAATTCATGATCATATCTATTAGAAGAAAATGTAACTATATTTGCAAGTTAATGACACATTCGGCGCTGATATGTAGGATGCTAATGTGCTGATAGCTTGTATGTTGTAACTTGATTTTTGACTTTAGTCCAGCATGGGATGCCTGACTGCTTATAGTTTGGCTACTTAGGATGGTTGTATAGTTTTTAAACTGGAAATTAGATCACAGTGTGATTCCATTTTGATCTGTATCAAAGAAATATGTTTTTTTTGTAGGTTTATGCTTGATGATATGATATGGGATGGATATTCACTTTAAACCTTGATGTAGATAAGACTTGTTCAGGAAGGCAACGGTGTTTCCTTGGCTTTCATGAGAGCAGGAAGAAGTTTTGGGGATTACCTGATGATCTAGTTCCTTCAAGAATGGATTATAATTAACAAAAGCTGATGAATTCTTGTTAAGCCACTGACACATGCGAACTTGCAAACTTTCTCCAATTGGTTGTCCTTTCATTGTTGTATCTCATTTTTTTTTTTTTTTTTGGCAAGCTACTCACTACTTACACTCATGGGAATCAATTTTTTTGAAGTTTTCACAGATATGACCATTAAGAAATCCTTGATGGTGCTGAATGATGTAATCAAGGTTTCATTCTGTTGCAAAAGAGGACATTGCTATTTGGATGCTAGCAAAGAGAGGCCGAAATCAGCTTCTTTAGAAAAAAAAAAATGTTGCTCTCTGACCAAACAACTTTTGATATACTAGCAGAGAACTGAGTTTTTCATTTTTCATATGGGTTCAGTGTAGAGTTTCCTTAAAGAGTTGTTGAGTTAGTAAATGATTTCTTTAGTATTTGTTAGTATATTCAAAGAGGTTAAAGTGGAAATGCCGTACTAGTGTGGTGGTATATAAATTAAAAAGAAAATTAGTATACTCTAGTGACTATTGCACACATAAATTATGTTTGGCTCACATACTTGTATGGCTTTATTTATTTGTGTGATACTTTATGCAGCATCTGTTATTGATTGTGCTTACACTGTATTTGTTATGATATAATGCCCCATCATTTTGTTAACTAATCATCTGAGAACCACCCTATAGTTGTTTAACAGGGGGGTGTAAGCGCGGTAGGTGTAAGCACTATATTTCAGTATATATCCGGATGTTAGAGATGCATCATGAGATGTTTGTTTAAAGCCTTGACGTTTCCCTTGTCTTTTGTCCAAGACTGCAAGAAGTTCAAGGAGACGGTTGAAGGTATTGCCGAATCCCTTGGAAAGAATGAAGAGAGAGAGAACAAGGATGTCTCAGCTACTGCTGGACTCGTCGAGAAATTGAGTGTTGGTGAACGCACAAGCGACGTCGCAAACAGTGCGTCTGCTCCTGAGACAGCAGAACCTGCTTCTACTGCAGATGTGAGTAAAGATGAAACAGAAGCCAAGGAACGTACAGATTGACGAGCCTGCTGGAAAATGTCTTCCATGGTTAATATGAAATCTACATTTCCCGCTTTCTTCATATGACGTTGGTGATGTTCTTCAGAAAATTTCTTGGATATGGTTGTGATAGGAAAGCTTCAAGATTTGTCAAGGAGAGCGAATTTGAGTAAGTTGTTAGGGTGAAATTCTTTTTGATAAGTCTATGTTGTTGTTACTTGGTCTGTATCTGTGATCGACAATCCTGTTGAGTGGGTGCAGTATTTATATGGTGGACATGTCCGGGTTTAATGATTGGATTGGTTTTGTTTGATACTGTCATTATGAAAGTTTAAGTTAATGCATCTTGAGTTGCATGGCATTATTCGTCTTTTTAGTGTTTACGGTGAAAGCTTTTGAGTGGATTGAAGTTATCCGTGACTATAACAAATGATGCAAATGGTTTCGACAAAGTTCAGAATGTATTTGTTATTACGATGTTCAATCAGCAACCCAGATCCAAGATATGTACGCGTGCTGGTTGATCATGCATTGTCAAGTGCCATCATCTCAATTTATTCTTAGCACATTAATTTTTAAATGTAGGTCCCTTAATGATTTTTTATTTTTTTGATAGAATGGATCATTTATACAGTCCAAAAGAGAGAGAATGTTCGGAGGAGATAATGGTAAAACTAAGGCATCAGTTCAACAGTCTCCTTTTGAGTGCTAGGACGGTAGAAATTCAATTCGTGGCGCTATTCGTCCTACGATGTATTGCATTGTTAGATAATTTTGAAAAGTAACATAGATTATTATTATTAAATTATTAATAATATTAATTGCTATATTTGATATATAGTAAAATTGTTAAAAATCTTAATTGATATATTTGATATAATAATTAAATTATAAATAATATAAAATTAAAATTTTAAAATATTTTTAAATCAAAGTACTGGATTTGATACAAATAAAAGCCACGGTGTCTCTTGTCCAATCCAATTGTGGCCTAAGCCTTTGGCCCCAGTCTGATGCTCCTCCCCCTTATCAGTTCCATTGCCGGCCATCGACCGCCGCCCATTGATTAGATCCGGTCGCAAGCTTGCGTTGCACTTGCTATGGCCAATAAAGAGCATCTTTGTGGCCCAGTCCATGGGGCCTCCAGACGAGATCGCAGTTGCAGGAAGTGACTGGCGGTGAAGGATATTGTATAGGGAGAGCAGAGCGGAGAGGCAACGGCACGGCATTAGAGAAACTCAGGCTCTTACTCGAGAATTTTTTCTTTGGAGGTTTTGGAGTTTGCAAGAAGTCCACGCTTTTTTTGTCGTCATAGCCGTCGTCATTGTCTTCGTGGCCATGGAAGGAGCCCGTTAGGATGGGGGAGGGGAAGGCGGCGGCGACGGAGAGAGAAGGACATTGCATGGGTTTTAGACCCAAACAGAGAGGCTGAGGCATGGGATGCCGGCGATGAAGAGTTAGGGGGAGAGTGGAGAGGTAGCGGCATGGTATGGAAGGATCTCAGGCTCTTACACGCGGACCTTCTTCTTGGAGATGTTGGAGTTCATGAGGAGCCTATGCTCTTTTTCATTATCGTCGTCTTTTCATTGTCGTCGCCATCGTCACTATCTCCATGACCGTGGGAGGAATGGGAGGAGCCCATTGAGATGGAGAGAGGAGGAGGCAGCAACGGGGCCAGCCTCTATCGGTGGTGCCACTATGGTCGGAGAGACGGATTATGTAATTTTATTTAGGGATAATTTACTTTTTTTTTTTTACAATGTTACTAAAAAAAATGATAAGCACCTCTCTCCAAGGCTATTTAAAGTATTTTTTGAAAGATAATGTAAATTACCAAAATGATCTGTATTACCATTCAAAAGATATACCAAAAATAATAATATAATAAATTTATTTTAAATTATCAATAATTTAGATAAATTATCAACTATCGAATGCAGTCTCAGAGACAACAAAGCTGCATTCACACCGTTGCCATCTTGACTACATTGATCCTTGGTACAAAGTGCGACACTCATGATTCCACAATAAGCAATTGATTGGCGACAATTCAGGGGTTGTCTTAAAGGATAGCATCTCGTTCTTCCTCTTGTTTGAAAAAGAAGTGAGGTTACATTTGGTGCATTACCAGACAGTCATAATTTGGATTACCTATAATTTAGATGGATTACCAGTAATGTTGATTACTATGTTTGATACATGCAGATAATATTGTAGTAAAATTACTAAAGATTTTAATTGACATATTTGGTATGACAATCAGATTACTAATAATGTAACATCAAAGTTTCAAAATACTTTCAAATCAAATTTATTAAAAATCACACACCATAAAAAAAATAAATAAATATTATATATATAATATAAAATATATTATATTTTAATATATATTTATATTTATAATATATAATATAATATAATATGATATGATATAATATAATATTATTATATTATTATATCATTATATTATATAATATTATATTTATAATATAAATATATATATTATATATAACATATTATATTCTAATATATATATTTATATTTAAAATATATGTTATAATATATTATTACATTATATTATAATAATAATATTATAATAATATAATATAATATAATATTATGTATATATATTATTACAATATAACATAATATTATATTGTATAATATCATTAGATTATTATATTATATATGTTATATTTATAATATAAATATATATTATACATAATATTTATATTCTAATATATATTTATATTTATAATATATATTATAATAATATGTTATTATTAAAATAATAATATTATATTTTTAATAATATTATAATACAACATAATATTATATTTTATAAGATAATTATATTATTATTATAATAATATTATTATCTTATATTTATTATATAAATATAATTATATATTATAATATATAATATATTATATTCTAATATATATTTATATTTATAATATATATTATAATATATTATTATAATATTATATTATATTATATTATATTATATTATATTATATTATATTATTTTTTGCTCAAGATATTTTTGTTCAAATATATCGTTATAAGATTATCAAAAATTTAGTAATCTGAATGATCATTTCTTTTTTTTGGTAATCTAAATTAATTTTTTTGATAATCTAAATTATCAACTTAAAAATATATTAAATATGATAATCTAATAAATTTTTTTTAAATTATTAATAATTTAAATAAATTGCTGGCTATTAAATGTAATCCGATGATCCTCGGACAAAGTCTTGACCTCATTCTGCAACTTCTCCTTTCTTTAAAATCCCTAGAAACCCAGTCAATTGGAACTTGCTGATCTAAGCTCCGGACAAGCACGACCACCAGCTCCCATTTCCCCCTCGATTCCTCCATTTCATCCTTAGAGAATACCAGAACTTATGAAATAGCGCTGGAGTTGTTCGAACTCCACCGCTGAGATCTTGTGAGTCGTCCAAGTTGGCTGCCGTGGTGGATCCTGAGCCACCTTCACCCAGGTCCGACTCCCATTGCCGAAGGCTGATAAGGCCCGACCTCCGTCACTCCGAGTTCTCCCTTGTTTGTCCATCCACAGCTCGTCCCACCGGCACCACCACCTGTTCGAAGGAAAGCCAAAGAGAAGCACGAATACTGTCGCAATCGCTCGCCCAACAAGCGAACTTCCAAGTCCAGATCAAATGAAGAAAGTTCAAAAGCCTTACCCGTGCTCTCACCCCCTTGTTGTTGGCGAAGCACTTCTTTGCTTTTGATGTAAATCATAAAAGCGGGATCTGATGTAAATCATAAAAGTGGATCTGCATGATATCCAGTTGAGTGACAATTTCTCTGTGGTGGCGTTGCAAGATTGCGGTGCTGTAGCTAAAAAGCTGATGGACGGATCAAGATTGCAAAACGTATGTAGCATGTCTGTTTACAAATATTTAGCAAGTATTCCCGGTGTTACCATTTCTTTTCCCTCACTTGCAAACCTATGTTATTATTATTATTTTTTGGGTATAAATAGATGGTCACACCATTCTAACATGGGTATAACTCAAGAAGACAGAATACATAATATCTCATAGGGCCATAGGCAAATATTGCCTTGATGCTAGGTCCCGTCTCCGATGTGCTCGGCAACAAACATTGCAACCTAATCCATGATACTGTTTGTCTTCTGAAAGACGTGCCAAATAGATATCATGGTGGAACGATGAAGGGACCTTTAGATATTGTGGCAAAGTGGATAAACTTTTAGATGCTTCATCTCATCCTGGATCCAGCCGATAACTATGGTGGAGTTACTCTCAACGAAGATCTTCTCCATTCGTAACTCTTGTCTTGTGCAGATGATACTCACCCTAGTGGCATGAAGCTCCACTCTAAGGATGGATGGCTTAAAAAGATGTGAGGCCCTTGCAGCCAACAGCTTGGCATCGAACCTTGGGTGATATAGCTCGCATCACCCTGCCATCCCTAACACTGCTATCGAGCTGACCTCGACAAATTAACTCCGAAGGAGAGGGCTCCCCATAAAGCAAAAGAACCCTCTGGGTTGTTACAGGCGCAATATGGGAGTTTCAGGAACTTAGGATGATAAGAGATGGACCAACAATGTTGAAACGGTTGTACTCCGCAGCTAAGCAATAAGCTTTCTAGCATCTGATGCGCCGGCACAATCTCGGCTTCAAACATCAAGCTATTCTTGGACAACCATATTTGATAGATGACGTACACCATCTTGCCACCCTAGGTTGAACCCTCAGCCATACTCCAATGGATCATGTCCAGAAAGGGATAAAGCCAAGGGCCACTGTTCATCCCCTAAGGCTGATAACCCGTTATCCTCCAAATCAAAGTCGCTCTTGGATAATGAAGAAGGGCATACTCTATCAACTCATCCTTCAGCCCGCAGACCAAGCAAGCAGTTGAAAGTTCCATTCCTTTGTCCTTAAGAAGTGTCCAAGTCAGAAGTTGGTTCCAGGAAGAAAAGTCTAATCCTGGAATGAACAATCATTTTCTAAATAGAAGCAACCTTGATCTTTCTATCTAGCACTGGCCTGCTCGTCTCAACGAGATCCCTTATAGGCCTTAGGGCAGCAAGACCGGCTCCACACCTTCAAATTTTAGCTCCAATGGATAGGAATCAGGATACCTAGAATTTTGTCAGCATGCTAACCACCAAAAAGACGGATAACATCTTGAGTCTTCCAACTCCTACCATTGGCAGTGATCAAGTCACAAACTCATAGATGGTTGTCTATCTCTATGTTGTTGTAGATCAACTAATGTGATCGATAAAGACAAGGTAGAAATCCAATTAAGCGTCCCGGTTTATATCAATCGAAGTCCTGTCTCTAATTAGCCATCTGAATTGGGCTACTATGGCTGAGACATGGATGCAAATCTCTTTGCAGATGAAGGAGCAGCCACAATCAATTTGGATCTGGGACCTCTTGCTCTACGCCCCATGTAGAGCCCTGATCATCCTTCTCCACAAGCAATCAAGTTGATGAGGAATCTAGCTGCATGTTTGGCGATCATAGCCTTCCTCCTAATCAATAAGGACTGAATCCTCGGGTCCCCATTCCGTATAGGCTGGAAAAGTAGATGAAGCCTATGACCATCATGCCTAGAGCCCCATAAAAAATTTTGGAATTGCTGCTCTAGATTTCTGAGACAAGAACATAGCATAACAATATTCACCATGAGATAGATCGAAATGGAACCCATGACCATCATGCCTAAAGCCCTCTAAAAAATTTCAAAATCACTACTCTAGATCTTTGAGATAATAACATGGTACAATAATATTCACCGAGAGGTAGATCAAAATAAAACTCAAGACCAATTAATCTCATGAAGATAGTCGACCTATCTATCATAAAGAGGGTGTTGACTTGCCAGCCCTCAAGGTGATTTCGGATCCGCTGCTCTATGGGCCTACAGTCGGCTCTTCAAAATCTTTATTACGTGATGGGACCTTCAGATAGATCGGGATTCTTGTTTGCTCAGAAATTTATAAATGTTTTATATTATTAGGGGATGTGAGGACCATACATGAAATAATCATTGTAATCTTTGGGAAGGTTCATGCGTTGTAACTGTGTTTGTGGTTTGAGAAGCATGGTTTGTTATGGAAGCAAAACCTCGTCCAAAAAGCTGAATTTTGCAATTTATTACCATACCGGTCTTTTTAAGGTCATTTTTCTTTCCCATGGGACAGAACATTTACGTGGTACTGCTCCAGCAGTGTTGTATAAATTTTCTGTACGAGCTGAGGCCGTATCTGAGCCTATCCTGAGGGATGAGAATGCCCGAAGCTCAAATCTTTGATCACTCGGGGGATGCGATTGCGAGGTTTTTATTATCATCATGCAAGCCACCTATCAACCATTGTTCAGAGAGAGAGAGAGAGTCCACACTCAAGGTAGAAGATATGTTGAAATATTGTTCTAGATACCATCTCAGAGCGAAAGCAAAAATAACACAGATAACACTGCAGTGTCCTTTTACGAAAATAAAGAAAGAAATGAACAAATGTCCACTCTAGAAATAAATTTACAAACAAATTGTGTGAATGAATAGCGGAGGAGGAGGAGGGGCCTCAACCACCATATCTACAACCATCTAAATGAATAGAATTAATCAGCTCGCACCAGTGACATATATATATATATATATATATATACATACATATACATATATATATATATATATATATATATATATATATATATATATATATATATATATATATATATATATATGTATATGTATGTATGTATGTATGTATGTATGTATGTATGTATAAGGATAGCGTGTCAAGCTTGCCCCTCAGACCATCATCATAATCCTGAACTCCTCAAAGCTGAGGACCCCATCCCCATTGAGGTCGAACCTACAAATCATGTCCCTGCATTCCTCCAACTCCCTGGACGCACCCAATCGGCTCAGCATCCGCTTCAGGCTCTTGTCCGTGATGCACCCCTCCCCTTCCATCTCGTACATCTCGAACGCCGCTCTCAGGTCCCTGCTCCTCTCCTCCTCCCCCTCCGCCTCGACCAACCTCTGGAACTCCTCCAACTCCAACAACCCATCGCCGTCGGAGTCAGCCGACTCCACCAAGCACTCCGCATCCTCGGCGGACAGCTCCTCGCCAATCGTCCTCATGCACAGCCTTAACTCGGTGGCCGAGATCTTCCCGTCGCCATCTTCATCGAAGCTACGGAACACTTGCTTGAATCCCATCAACTTTGAGCTTGACTTTGCCATTGGTATCGATGCGGAGGACTTGAAAACCTACCGGCTCTTCTGTAGTCTTGCCTAACTGCTATAATATGTATGCCCTGGAGATCACGAAGGGTGGTGTGGTTTAAAGCTTCTGGTTTGCGCGAGCTTTTATAGGCGAGAGTAAACGTGTACGGAATGGGGAACGAAGTTTCCGGACACTTGCGGAACGCTTTAAAACGAGGGAATACGTGTCAAAGAAGGTAGAGCAAAACTTCATTATTTATTGTAATTGAGAACGATCATCGGACTGACCTGCGAAATAACGTGTCGGGAAGGTGCGAGAGATCGGGAACAGGAGAAGAAAGCCCCTCGAACCCAACAGTTTTACGCGCCACGGCAGAAAATCTCTCGAATCAACTTCTTGGAATCTTCATCATTACGAAGCTTCTTGCACTGGAATTCCATCCGCTTATTCTTCAATAAAGAAAAACAATTCTCTCTTCATGGTTACAACGTCTATTAAAGGTCTTTTAAGGAAACTAGCACATCGGTATCATTGCTTCAAATATTAGGCACTTATCTTACCAGTAACCTAAGCAATATATTAGGTTGGGTATATTTTGACAATTGCAAAAAAAAAAAAAAAAAAAAAAATAATGATCTCTCCTTTTATTTTATTGGCTCGATTTAGAGTTTATTGGACTATTATATGCCTAGTTTCAAGTGAATGCACATGCTGCTCTAAGTTCATGTTCACGTATTAATAAATATATATAGTACAAAAATCATATATAATGGTGTACATCTAACGTATATTTGGATGGCAATAGTTAGATTTTATAATAAAAATAAAAATAAGTGACTTCCATCCCAATTATTTGATTAAATTTTTTTTTTTTTTGTTATGATTGAAAATATTCAAATCCTTTAAAATTCAGCTTCTGCTCTTTTTAGTATTTAAATTTTATTTCTATTCTAATCATAAACTAAATATTTAAACGATATGGCTATTTTTTGTTTTTATTCTAATTCATTTTTATGCCGATTTTGATTTTGATTTCGTTAAAAGCTTAAAAAAAAAAATATGGTGGTCCAATAAAAATTAATTAAAATAGGTTGTGTGTGAAAAAAAAATTTATGAGTTAAGTGAAAAGATTAAAAATAGGTTAACTTTCAAGCAAAATGCTTTGAGGTGCCATTAGTGCAGAATAAAAATTGGCTTATCCTTTTTGCGATTAATGACTATATAATTGATTATTCTAGTAATTTTTTTGGCATCATACGAATTGCTGCAAGTTATAAATCTCTTTTTACTATGTAGAAAAGAAAACATTTTAAGTACCATGTTCATTACTATTTTTTTTTGGGTTTCAGGAGATGAAGCGTGCAATATTCATTAATTTTTTTGATGCTTGTTGTTGTTTAAATGGTTATAAAAGTTAAACACAGTGACGAATTTTGGGTTTATAAAGATATTGGTTGTAGGAGTTTTTAGTAGGCACTATTGCAATCAATTAGCAAGATACCAATAGGATGGGAATAATGCGATTGTGAACACAAAAAAATAGTGTTAAGCCGATGGAAGTAGTGGTTCATTTGATCAGCACATACGCGCTCCGGAACTCGGAATTTTCCAAAACACCAGCTTTTGTGTTTGGCAAACTAGAAGCTTCGGAGGCCAAGAAAGCCAAAAATGTTTGTGAGTAGTCTTTTCACGGCTTCTTAACTTTTACTAGAAGCTTTTAGACATAAATTTCCAAAATGCCCCTATTTTAAATTATTATTCAATATTTAATTATTTTATTCTTCTTTCTTCTCTATTTTTTAATAAATTTGGGTGAATTAGCACCCTCTTTTCTTTACAAAAGCTATATAATTCGAGTAGTTGACTATTGTAGTACTTGGTTCAAAAAATAAACTAGAATAAGGCTTGGACTAAGTTTTTTTGCTTATTAATCCAATAAATTTTAATAAACAGACCCAACTAAATTATAATTATGCTCATGAACTTGCTTATAACAAACATAATTATTTTAGGGAAAATAATCACAAGTTATTTTAACACAATACCACCATTTTTATCTGCCTTTTCTTTTAATGAATAAAAGCACCCTCAATCAAGAATTATTCCAGAAATTGTTATGAAACAAAAATAAGAATACTTTATGACATGCAACCTAAAGAATGAGGTTGTATATATCCATCAAGAATGTCCTCATAGTCAATTTTAAGAAAAAGGATAGAATGATAAATCATGAACCTCTATAATAGAAAAATTATCTCCAATTTATACATCTGAATTATGAAACTTTTAATCTAATATTTAGTGATATAGATTTGTCAGCAAGAAAGAAGAAGAATAAAAATTAAAATATGGTGAGAGCACAATTTAAGAAATATGCAAGCATGTGAATAAAATGTATAATAGATTTTCAAATAAAATTTGGTGATGTTTCCATGCTTAATGTATAATTTCTTATGCCCATGGTATTGCTTTTGCTCAAAATTATTTTCCCACTTAAAACAACAAAATTTATTTATATTTACACATCTTTTATCATATTAATATAAAAAAAAGTAAGATAAAATATAAAAAAACAGAACATAAATCTAATCTTTATGAAATCATTGATGATGTTGAGTGTTGTGCAGTTATACCATCTTTAAGAATATGGATGGTCATCAAATATGATGGCTGTCCACTACGACACATTATTTGGTGGCTGTCTATTCCTCGATGGCAGCCATATAGGATGCATGGCACGAGCCGATACCCAAGAGGATCCGTTGCTATCACCCTCCGCCACTCTCCAAAAAAAAAAAAAAAAAAAAAAGAAAAAAAGAAAAAAATCTCCTAGTGGCTGGATGCCGACTCGGACTTGATGGAGAAAGAGACGGCGCCACCACCGTCCGACTGCAATCCATCAACGTAACTCCTCACCTCCTCCGCGATCATCTGCCGCATCACCGCCACCACGCTCGCCTCCACCTCGCTCCGTCGCTCCTCGCCGCCCTCCCCGGGCGGCCTCAGCGACAGCGCCGTCGCTGGCCCCACCGCTGCCACCTCCTCCACCAAACCACCGTTATCGTCCCTCCTACACTGCCGCTTCCGCACCGAATCCGAGTCAGATTCGTCAACCACTGACGACCCTGCGCCGCCGCCGCCGCCGCAGCCCGAGGCGTCGGCCGCTGCTGCGTCGGCGGGGGAGAAAGGCTTCTCGCCGCGGAGGCGGCGGCGTCGGAGGGTGGAATTCCAGTGGTTCTTGACGGCGTTGTCCGTGCGGCCGGGAAGCAGTCGCGCTATGGCAGCCCATCGGTTTCCGTAGCGTGCATGGGCGGCGACGATGATGGCGTCCTCGGCGGCGGTGAATGGGCGGTGGTGGATGTCGGGGCTGAGCTGGTTGCACCACCGCAGCCGGCACGACTTTCCGGTACGTCCCGGTATCCCGGCGCTTATCAAGCTCCAATTCCGGGGACCATATATCTCGACCAGCTCTCTAAGCTTCGCATCCTCCTCCGGCCGCCACGACCCTTTCACTCTCCTATATTCTTCTCCAACTCCCGCTCCTTCCATTTTAAAACAAGAACTATGACTACTTTCTTTCTGTCTCCCTTTCTTCTCTCTTCCAGTTGTTTTGGGTTAGCTTTGTTTTCTTTGGTTTTTGTTGTCTTCTATATATACACATGACAGAGAGGAGCTTGGAGGAGTGGAGGGGGGGGGGGGGTGTAATTGGTTCGTCCGTTTGTTTTTGGTTTAGGTGATGGTGTAGTTGAAGGGGGTTAGGGGGAGGAGAAGGGGGGTTGCTGGTAGCCGCTCAGCAATGAAAACGAAACAGTTTTCTAGTGTGATGGTTGGCTGAATGGCTGGCAGCCAGCAAGCATGAACCGCAAACGCCTCTCCCCCCAGACCGGTTACCAGAATTGGAAGCTTGATTCTTGTCGCCTCGCACTCGAGCAGAGCCCAAGTGGTGGCAAGTTGGTATCGAAACATCACAAATAATATACATCTGACAAATAATCTAAACATTCATTCTTTAATATCGCAATTTATTTTAGATATGTTATATTTGTATAATTACTTATTTAATGAATAGATTGAACTGAGTGGTCTGAAATATTCTGAAATGACATGATTTTTCTACTTATCTGACTTCAATCTCACATGGGTAAACTTATGACACGATACATCAATTTATTGCTGTTAATCCACTTAGTTTTTTCATTTGGATATTACCAATATAACATTTTACAAAAATAATGGACATATTATTACCCCTGTGTGTGGTGAATCAGGTTTGCATGAGGAATTTTTTAGGCTTGAGTCACAATTGTGTCAGTTTAATCCAATTATTTGATTAGCCAATATGGATCGCAGGCTCTTCTTCCTACTGGTGTGGAGTATTTCTTACGTGTTTATTTCTCTCACTCGATACTTTCGTTCCCATAATTGAGCATATATTCCATCCGACCTCTTTTTTTCTTTTTATAGTAATTTCATCCCATAAATGGAAGTCGATCCTTTGCCCTGGCACGCATTCTCTAGTGCTGTAGAGCACTGCCCTACACAATGTCCAAACACAAGTTGAATCGACGAAGAAAATAAATCAACATCAAACTCCCCTGCCGTCAAGAAATCCCAAAAATAGAGATGATTCTACCTTGTTGATGAATGCATTAGTCATTGTGATAATCCAAATATAACCATTCTTAATCTAAGTCCAATATTTTTTTATGACTTCATTTTAGTTGAGAGTATCTACATTCATGAGACATGACCCGTATGCATACCTGACAAACATCTCAGCATTAGATTGTCTTAGCTTTGCATGGTTAGGCTACAATATTTTTTTGGTATGAGTCAGGCTACAATATTTGTTAATTACATTTATGTGACGATTATGTGAATCATGAAATAATACAATGAGTTCTGCGGACCTAACTGGAAGAAAAATACATGGCGATTAATTTATTGGTTCGACGGGCCGGTGGTCGAAGAGAAAATAACCTCACTTGGAGACCAGGCCAGCAGCCAATAAAATTAAATGCACCAAGTTAACGGCATGGCCTGGCGTTTTAAATTTCTTTAACTCCTCATGAAACAGATGATCCTTCGTTATCTATAACGTTATTGAGCCTTCGGTTTAGATTTCTGTTATCGTTTTCTACCCTCTTTTCAAGCGAAGATTTTAAAACCAGTCAGTTATGACGCAAAAGCCCGTTTAGAAGCAGTTGCTATTTGCTAGGTTCATTAAGATAACCGGATCAAGTGATTAAGATTAAACGGTTTTAAAAATTATTGATGGAAAGATGTTTTAGGGCACTCGTTATAGTGCATGAGAAGTTCCTTAAAGTGATGTGATGCTGGCTTCGCAATTCAATAGCCAAGCACCATTGTATCAGAGTATGTAATTACTCCAATTAATCCTCTATATCGAGGGGTAAAAGTAACTTCTTGTATTTGTTACTCTTAACTCAACACATGGTGATTTTTTGGTGCACATAAATACAAAAACTGACATGAAACTCTAATCATTCGCCATGCTAGTTTTGCTTGCTCATTTGGCATGTTAGGATTTGGCCATGACCTTTTTGAATAGCATCAACCCATGCAAATGTCATCCTCTCAAGCGATATCACCAAAGGAACTAGGAGGTGAGCTAGGGGAGCTCAAAGGGATTATTAAGTGGCCCCATGCTTGAGACCATTAACAAGCATAGTCTAATTTATAGACGTGGATGCATAGCAATCGACAGTGTATAGTAGTTGCATTTAACACGCGGAATGGACTGTTTCATGTCCATACGTAAGAATAAAAACTCTCACCTTGGAGGCAAACACAGTCGTGTGGTGCAAGTCCCTATACCTTCAGGACTCTGCCTTCTTTTTGTTCAAAGGAATTCAGTTTTGAACCCGTTTTCTAGTCCTTGTTTCTATGCTACATCAAAAATAAAACGAAAATGCCCGGATCACTGATCTGCATGCATGAAAAATTTTATTTGTAGAAGGCACGCATCGGATGTGACTTGCTGCCTTCAACGTGGATTACTTGGCAGCTTCATTTTTTGAGCAGAGGTTACGTGGCAGCTTCATGACAAATATTATTCGTAAGTCGTGTTCTTTGATTGTTTTCCCCTTTTTTTTTTTATATATATCTTTGTTGAATGGAGTTACTGCTTTTTCGGTGTTGGAGGGTGCATCTTTTGTTTTCAATTTGTAATACCTGATTGCAGGACTATTTTGTGGAGTGATATAAAGTATTGGTAAGTGAAGAACAATACTGCAGCTGGGGGGTGCTGCTGCATTCTTATGTAGAAAATGGAGATTTTGACAAGGATTAATATGTCATCCGCTTTTCTTGCTACATCTTTATTATTGGTTGCTGTTTGAAGCAGACGGGGTTGCAGTTTAGCAGTCTCTTGTTATTTTTGTATCACATATATCGGGATATATCTCTTCTCCTCTTGTTAAAGCTCGTTCATATGTTTGCCTAGTTTTTAATGTTCTGCTATTATTATGAGGATCCAGGCGTGTAATTAGTCCATATTAATTATTTGTTAGAAAAATATCAAGTATTTATAAAGAATCAAGGAATTGAAATAATATCTCCTACTTATTTTTTTTTGGATGAAGCCTTGAATTGTCACGGGACTATAATACTTTGTATAATGTGCTTCCCGTTTTCTACTCTTTTGGAAAAAGAAAATGAAGAGTTTTGAACAGAATTTTTTAAAAATATCTTTTAAATAATTAATTATAAAATATTATTTTTTAAATTTATTTTTGAAACTAATATAGTTGCGGTGATGTGGCGAAGTAGCATGTTGAACATGCGATTTCGCACTTGAAATTGCATATTCAACATATGATTTCAAGCTGAGATGGCATTCCATACAAAAATTAAAATAAAAAATAAAATCATAGATGCGATTTCAGGTGAAATCGTATCTTCAACATGTATTTTTTCTGAATTTTTTTCTTCTCTAGTGCATCACGCAGCTGGCTTTTTTTTTTTCTCCCTTTTAACTCGCTCACGAATGGGGGCACGGGGGTCGTCGGTGCTCGCACAAAGCCATAGGAGCTGGTTCACAAGGGTCGGGGGAGGAAAGTCGAGGGGATGGCAGTGGCATAGGGTGAGGGAGGTGCCTAAGGCCGGAAGCAGAGGGGGATGGTGGCGTGCCAAGCCAAGCCATAGAGGATGCGGTGGGCGGTCCCATGAGGTGCAAGAGGCGCGCCGGGGCTTGGAGAGGAGGAGAGGTGGGTTGGCGGTGCTGGAGCCGGTGGACTCGAGTTCATAAGGGGTGGAGGAGAGGAGGGGAGGGGGTTTGGTGATCGCACGAAGTCGGATGTGGCGGGAACGACGGGTGTGGCATGGATGATAGTGGGATCGAATGGGGCCGCGGCCTAGGTCTCATGAGGCAGTCGTAGATCGTTGGGGCCCTGGGGGGGCGGGGGTGTTAGGGGAGGGGTAGGGCGGGTGGCTGCGAGAGAAAGGAAGGGAAGGAAAAAAAAATATTTTTTTTCTTCTTATTATTAATAATTTAAATAATAAAATATTATTATTTTTGATTAATTATAAAATAATATTATATTTAATTAATAATAAAATATTATTTTATTATTTCAGGAAAGGAAGGAAAAAAGTAAAAAAATATTTGGGGAGGGAGAGAAAAAAAAGGAAAGAAAAGAAAAAAAATATTTTTATTAATAATTAAAAAATACTATTTGTATCATAACATATTATTTTCTAAAAAAAATATTTTTCTAAAAATTAATAATAAAATATTATTTAAAAAAAAATACTTTTTTAAATATATTTTAAAATTTTATTGAATAATATTTATCAAACCTAATAATATTTTATTATTAATAAAATAATAATGTTTAAATTATTATAAATAATAAAAAATATTATTTATGTAATAACATTATTTTCATAATAAGAAAATAATAAAACATAATTTGCATAATAACATACTTTGAAATAATTTTTTTTCCAGGATAATAAAATATTATTTGTATAATAAAAAAATAATAAAATAATACCTATTTAATAACATTTTTTGAAAATAATATTTTTTGAAAAAAATATTTTATTATTAGTCTTTCAAAAAATTTAAAAAATAATAAATTATTATACAAATGGAATTTTTAAAAACAATAAAATATTTTTTTAAAATAATAATAATAATAAAATATTATTTATGTAATAATATTATTTGTTTAATAAAATTTGAATAATAAATATTATTTATATATAATCATTCATCTTCAAAATAATATTTTTAAATATTGGCATAATAAAAACATTATATATAATAATATTATTTATGGCACAATAAGAAAATAATAAACATGATCTTTGTAAAATAATATTTTATAAAGTAATATTTTAAAATAATATTTTATATCATTTTTTAAAATATTGTTTGATTAATCACCGACTTAAAATACTTATTTAATTATTTTAAGAAAAAAATACTTTTCTAAAAACAATAATAAGTTCTAATATTATTAGAAAATACACATGATTTTTTTATATATTTTAATATTTTAATATAATACAAATATTGAATTTATAAATAATAGATATATTATTTAATTATTTTAAAAAAAAAAAGGCACTTTATTAAGAAATAAAAATAATGAATTATTGATAAAAATAAAAATTTATCTTCAGAAAGGCTATAAAGGTGTTGGGGATAAATCCCGCTCCTGCCGAAGCCCGGCCCGACGCTCAGCCCAATGTAACCAGTAGCTGCTGAAGAGCTTTCAGCGCCAGGCGCCAGGCCGAGCCCCTAAGACGGCCGAACTGCTTAGAGGCCGAACTCCCCTGCACCAAGGAACTCCCCTCTCGGGCCGAACTGCTGCCGAACTAGAGGCTCCGGGCGAACTCCCACCGCCAGCCGAACTTCCTGACGGCCGAGCTCCTTGGACTCCAAGCGCTGGACTTCTTCAGGAGACGGACTCCTCCCAGACGCCCGTTCGGCCATCCGAGCTCCTCCCGGGTTTTCCCTTCAGCTGAACTCTCCTACGAGCCCATGCAGCCGAACTCCTTCGGACCCCACGGCCGAACTCCTTCGGACTTTCCACGGCCGAACTCCTTCGGACCGACTCCAGGCGGGTCCGTGCAGCCGAACTCCTTCGGGCCGATCCCAGGCGAGCCCGCGCAGCCGAACTCCTTCGGACCGACCCTAGGCGACCGAACTCCTCAGCGAGCCCTGGCCGAACCAACTAGCAACCGAAGTCCTTCAATTGTCCAGCCGAGCTTCTCCGGGCCTCTCAGCGGCCGAACTCTACAGGTGGCCGACCCTTCAGTCAGACGAACTCCCCCAGCTTCCCCTTCGGCCGAACTCTGTTACAAGTCCGAACTCCGTTGGATGAACCGTCGCCTGCAGCAAGACCGGACGGCGCCTTCCTTTCCGTACCGGACTCCATGCGGCCGACTGCTCGCCGGTATGGCTCCCACGACCTACCGGACGACGCCTTCCTCTCCGTACCGGACTCCATGCGGCCCACGGCTCGCCGGTATGGCTCCCACGATCTACCGGACGACGCCTTCCTCTCCGTACCGGACTCCATGCGGCCCACGACTCGCCGGTATGGCTCCCACGATCTACCGGACGACGCCTTCCTCTCCGTACCAAACTCCATGCTGACCCGACGACTCTCTGCCAGACGGCACAGCCGTCACCATCAACTAAGCTCCGCTATATAAAGGACCCCTCCCGACATACTAAGGCTAAGCTCTCTGAACTCTCGACTCTCTAAGCTCTCCTCCACATCTCTAAGCTCCGGAACTCATTCCGAGCACTCCATTACTGTTGGCCGGAAACTAACTTGACCGTCGGAGGGTCCTGCCGGAGCCACCACCCCACCGGTTCCGGACGGGACTTCGTTTTGCAGGTCCCCGGCGGCGCCCAGCGGCCTCGATTTGCGGCGACCTCCGGCGGCGACGGATTTCTGCACCAACAGATTGGCGCTAGTGGGAACAAGGGACTGAACCTTCGAGGTTCCCTTGTTCTTAAAGGAGTGCTCGGCGACGATTTCCTTCCCCTGCTCCGGATCTCTCTTCTCCCTCTTCAGGTATTCCTTTTCTGGAAAGAAAAATGCCCCCCAGAAGAGCCTCGACCCGGAGGTCGGCAGCCTCCGCGGCCCGATCCCGTTCGGGTCCGTCCGCTCCCACTCCGGCCCCGGCAGCTCAGGCCCACCTCCGTACGTGCGGTGGATGTGACGGAGCAGTTCGACCTACTTGTCCAGCAGGTCCGTGGCCTCACGGAGGCATTGCAGGCGGTATACACCGACAGCCCTCGGTGCCAGCCCGACTCCACCGGAGAACCTTCACCAGAGACGTCGGATGAATCCAGTCCAAGGAAGTGTACCAAGGCCTGGGCAGCCCGACCTCCGATACCCGGGTTGGAGAAGGCGAGGGCCAGGGATCCGTGTTCGGATCATTGTTATCTTCTAAGGGTGAGACCTTTCGCGCCCATCGTAGTCAGAAGCCATCCGAAGATCAGCAGACCAAGACGACCTGCTCGATTGCAAAGGCTCTCGGGAGATGGACCGGCGTATTGAAGAACTCGGCCGCGTCACCTCGGCTCATCATGCCGGACGTTTGTGCCGAACCTCCCTTTTCTCGCAGAAAATTATGCAAGAACCTGTTCCACCGACCTTCGAGCTCCCTCAACTGGAAAGCTACGATGGAACTTCTGATCCGGTTGATCACCTGGGGGCCTTCCGTGCCATGATGCTGCTTCACGGCGCTTCAGATGCCATGCTGTGCCGAGCCTTCCCATCTACCTTAAAGGGAGCAGCGAGGAACTGGTACTCGGCGTTGAAGCCAAACACGATCTTCTCTTTCGACCAGATGAGCAGTCGGTTCGCGGCCCACTTCATCAGCAGCCGACGACCGAGCCGAGGTTCAGATTCCCTGATGAGCGTCAAGCAGAAGCAAGGGGAATCCATCCGGACTTACGTCACTCGGTTTCAACGCCGCGGCATTGGAAGTCCGGGACCTGGACCAGTCTGTCGCGATGGCCGCACTTAAGGGCGGCCTTCAGAAAAATAACTTGCTGTTCTCTCTGGAAAAAAAGTATCCCAGGGACTTCGCCGACCTGCTGGCTCGAGCCGAGAGATATGCCCGTGCGGAAGAAGCCTTCAAATTGAAAGATGAGGAGCTCGTCAGAAAGGACCGGCTGGCGGACGAGGAAGAGCTGGGTGAAGTTCGGCTGCACTCGCAGACCCCCTACGAAAGCAGGCGGGCCCGAACTCCTCGAACTCGCCCTGATAAAGAGGCGCGAAGAAGTCCTCCTCCCGGAAGGTTCCGCCGCTATGCCCCCCTCAACGCTCCTCGAACCCAGATTCTCACCGAAGTAAAAAACCAGCTGCCAAGACCGGAAGGATTACGATCTCCCCCAAATAAGCGCGATCGAAATAAGTACTGCCTCTACCATCACGACCACGGCCACGACACGGAGGGATGCATCCAGCTCCGAGACGAAATTGAGGAGCTCGTCAGAACGGGGCGGCTGGGTAAATTCCTCCGGTACCGGCCTGAAGCAGAAAAAGATCGGCTAAGGGCGCTGCCGTAGCCAGAGACTGCAAGAAGGTCGGCCACCTTACGGCGTCGTTCACATTGCCCCTGGGAAAGATCTCGGTGCATCAGCGATTCGTCGTCTCCCAGCAACAAGAGCTTGCACCAAATTGAGGAGGTTCAGCATGAGGAGGTCGTCCACCCCGGAACTTATTGCCGAAGAAATGCGGAGGAATCAGCCTTAGGGAGGAGCCCAATCGCCCCTAAGAGAGAAACGGAGAGCAGAAGTTCCCCGCTGAAGCGGAATGAAGTTCGGCGCGAGGAAGGCCGAACCCACCTATGAGCCCGTCAGCGAGGAAGCTCCGACAAAGAAGTATGAAGTCCTCCCGCGGAAGCTTCCGCGGAAAGTGGAACGAAGTTCGGCGCAAGAAAGGCCGAACTCACGCCCCAGAATGTCCCCCCCCGAAGGAACCGCCTACAAAGTGTTCACTGGAGGCGGAATGAAGTTCGGGCGAGAAAAGCCGGCTCACCCCAAAGCTCGGCATCAAGGTAAAATGAAGCTCGGTGGAAAGCCGAACTCCTCAACTCAACCTCCAAAATAAAGTTCGGCGCCGGCAAGGACGGAACGAAGCCCCCTCCCAGAAGGTTCCGCAACTACGACCCTCCAACTCGAATCTTTCAAAGTTAAGAGCCAACCGCCGAGACCTGAAGGACTACGGCCTCTCCAAATATGCGCGATCAAGGAGAAGATCGGCTATAGGCACTGCCGAAACCGGAAAAGACAAGAAGGTTGGTCCGTCCCGCGGCGTCATCAATGCCACCCCAGGGAGGAGCTAGGAGCTAGCCACATCGGTGATTGTCATCCCCAGCGACAAAGTCAAGAGAAGCATGGTCCAAATTATGAAGGCCGGCAGGAGATGGAGGAGGTCGTCTGGACGGGACTTGCTGCTCGAGGAAGCTCCGAGGAACAACACCTCGTCGACCCTCAAACGAGAGCGCGTTGTCCACGATTTCCTTTCGGTAAAATTCTCCCCTCTGCAAATATTATTTCTGGATGCGAAAACTATGCGATGACAGGGAAGAGCAGCAGTCGATAATCGCCGCGTTAGGAACAGGAGGAGAACCTCGTCCTAACGCGAGCAACAAGCTCGGCCGCAGGAGATAAGATCTCCCCCGAGCGCGCCACTTCAACCTCGGCTAGAGATAAGATCTCTCCCGAGCGACCGACCTCGGCTAAGATAAGATCTCCCGAGCGATCGAACAACCTCGGTTAGGAACAGGAGGAGAACCTCGTCCTAACACGAGCACCAACCTCGGCTAGAGATAAGATCTCTCCCGAGCGACCGTTGACAACCTCGGCTAGAGATAAGATCTCTCCCGAGCGACCGTGAACAACCTCGGTTAGGAACAGGAGGAGAACCTCGTCCTAACACGAGCACCAACCTCGGCTAGAGATAAGATCTCTCCCGAGCGACCGTGAACAACCTCGGTTAGGAACAGGAGGAGAACCTCGTCCTAACGAGCTCAACCTCGGCTAGAGATAAGATCTCTCCCGAGCGACCGTTGACAACCTCGGCTAGAGATAAGATCTCTCCCGAGCGACCGTGAACAACCTCGGTTAGGAACAGGAGGAGAACCTCGTCCTAACACGAGGTCAACCTCGGCTAGAGATAAGATCTCTCCCGAGCGACCGTTGACAACCTCGGCTAGAGATAAGATCTCTCCCGAGCGACCGTGAACAACCTCGGAGGCGACCTCCTGACAACCTCGGTTAGGAACAGGAGGAGAACCTCGTCCTAACGCGAGCACCAACCTCGGCTAGAGATAAGATCTCTCCCGAGCGACCGTTGACAACCTCGGCTAGAGATAAGATCTCTCCCGAGCGACCGTGAACAACCTCGGTTAGGAACAGGAGGAGAACCTCGTCCTAACACGAGTCACCAACCTCGGCTAGAGATAAGATCTCTCCCGAGCGACCGTTGACAACCTCGGCTAGAGATAAGATCTCTCCCGAGCGACCGTGAACAACCTCGGTTAGGAACAGGAGGAGAACCTCGTCCTAACACGAGCACCAACCTCGGCTAGAGATAAGATCTCTCCCGAGCGACCGTTGACAACCTCGGCTAGAGATAAGATCTCTCCCGAGCGACCGTGAACAACCTCGGTTAGGAACAGGAGGAGAACCTCGTCCTAACACGAGCACCAACCTCGGCTAGAGATAAGATCTCTCCCGAGCGACCGTTGACAACCTCGGCTAGAGATAAGATCTCTCTCCCGAGCGACCGTGAACAACCTCGGTTAGGAACAGGAGGAGAACCTCGTCCTAACACGAGTGTCAACCTCGGCAAAGATAAGATCTCTCCCGAGCGATCGTTGACAACCTCGGCTAGAGATAAGATCTCTCCGAGCGACCGTGAACAACCTCGGTTAGGAACAGGAGGAGAACCTCGTCCTAACAAACCTCGGCTGCAGGAGATAAGATCTCCCCCGAGCGGCGCACTTCCTCGGCCGTAGGAGATAAGACCTCGGTCAACCTCGGCAAGAGATAAGATCTCTCCCGAGCGACCGTTGACAACCTCGGCTAGAGATAAGATCTCTCCCGAGCGACCGTGAACAACCTCGGTTAGGAACAGGAGGAGAACCTCGTCCTAAACGGCAACCTCGGACTGCAGGAGATAAGATCTCCCCGAGCGCGCACTTCACTTCGGCCGTAGGAGATAAGATCTCCCCCGAGCGCGCACTTAACCTCGGCTGCAAGAGAGGAGGTCTCCCTCGAGTCGACTTCAACTGATGAAGACAATGTCGCCTCCCGAGGAGCTCAAATCCGACCTCGACCGTAGGAGGCGAGATTTACTTCGGCTTCAACATCAGCTTCATCGACTTTAGCTGGAAACGAGTTCCATTTCAACTCCAAACATCGACTGAAGATGAGGTCTCCCCCAAGCCTCAGCCTCAACTTCAGCGTCAATCTTGGCTGGAGATGAGACCTCCCCCGAGCTTCAGCTGCAACAAATGCGGAGCCTGGAAGAAGACTTCGGCAGTCGCCTGTTTTGGTACTCCCTTCCTTCAATTTTTGAACTCGGGAGTGGGGGGGCTATTGTTGGGGATAAATCCCGCTCCTGCCGAAGCCCGGCCCGACGCTCAGCCCAATGTAACCAGTAGCCTGCTGAAGAGCTTTCAGCGCCAGGCGCCAGGCCGAGCCCCTACCACGGCCGAACTGCCTAGAGGCCGAACTCCCCTCCGGGCGAACCAAGAGGCCGAACTCCCCTAGAGGCCGAACTCCCCTGCACCAAGGTCTCGGCCGAACTCCCCGAGCTTAGCCAGGCTCCGGGCCGAACTCCCACCGCCAGCCGAACTTCCTGACGGCCGAGCTCCTTGGACTCCAAGCGGCTGGACTTCTTCAGGAGACGGACTCCTCCCAGACGCCCGTTCGGCCATCCGAGCTCCTCCCGGGTTTTCCCTTCAGCTGAACTCTCCTACGAGCCCATGCAGCCGAACTCCTTCGGACCCCACGGCCGAACTCCTTCGGACTTTCCACGGCCGAACTCCTTCGGACCGACTCCAGGCGGGTCCGTGCAGCCGAACTCCTTCGGGCCGATCCCAGGCGAGCCCGCGCAGCCGAACTCCTTCGGACCGACCCTAGGCGACCGAACTCCTCAGCGAGCCCTGGCCGAACCAACTAGCAACCGAAGTCCTTCAATTGTCCAGCCGAGCTTCTCCGGGCCTCTCAGCGGCCGAACTCTACAGGTGGCCGACCCTTCAGTCAGACGAACTCCCCCAGCTTCCCCTTCGGCCGAACTCTGTTACAAGTCCGAACTCCGTTGGATGAACCGTCGCCTGCAGCAAGACCGGACGGCGCCTTCCTTTCCGTACCGGACTCCATGCGGCCGACTGCTCGCCGGTATGGCTCCCACGATCCTACCGGACGATGCCTTCCTCTCCGTACCGGACTCCATGCGGCCCACGACTCGCCGGTATGGCTCCCACGATCTACCGGACGACGCCTTCCTCTCCGTACCGGACTCCATGCGGCCCACGGCTCGCCGGTATGGCTCCCACGATCTACCGGACGACGCCTTCCTCTCCGTACCAAACTCCATGCTGCCCGACGACTCTCTGCCAGACGGCACAGCCGTCACCATCAACTAAGCTCCGCTATAAAAGGACCCCTCCCGACATACTAAGGCTAAGCTCTCTGAACTCTCGACTCTCTAAGCTCTCCTCCACATCTCTAAGCTCGGAACTCATTCCGAGCACTCCATTACTGTTGGTCGGAAACTAACTTGACCGTCGGAGGGTCCTGCCGGAGCCACCACCCCACCGGTTCCGGACGGGACTTCGTTTTGCAGGTCCCCGGCGGCGCCCAGCGGCCTCGATTGCGGCGGCCCTCCGGCGGCGACGGATTTCTGCACCAACAACTTTGTATAATAATATTTTTTGAAAATAAATATTTTTGAATAATAAAAAATATTATTTATATAATTGTATTATTTATATAATAAAAAAATAATAAAACATTATTTGTATATTAACATCATTAAAAAATAATATATTTTATAGTATTATTTGATTATTAGTTTTTTGAAAAATAAATTTTTAAAAATAATATGTCAATATACAAAGAGTATTTTTAATAATAATAAAACATTGTTTAAATTATTATTAATAATAAAAATATTATTTGTATTATAACTTTATTTGTATAATAAGAAAATAATAAAACAGTTATTTGTATGATAACATTTTATAAAATAATATTTTTAAAATAAAAAAAATATCTGTATAATAGGAAAATAATAAAACATTATTTGTATAATAACATTTCTCAAAAATACTATTTTTTAAAATATTATTTTCTTATGAACTTTTTGAAAAAAATTTTTTTTTAAAAAATAATATGTTACTTTACAAATAATATTTTTATATTTTTAAAAATAGTAAAATATTATTTAAATTATTTAGTAACAAAATATTATTTAAATTATTATGAATAATAATAAAAATATTATTTGTATAATATTATTATTTATATAATAAGAAAATATAAAACATTATTTGTATGATAACATTATTTAAAATAATATTTTTTAAAAAATATTATTTTATTATTAGTATTTCAAAAATAAATTTTTGAAAAATAATATGTTATTATACAAATAGTACTTTTTAATTATTAATGAAAATATTAATTTTTTCTTTCTTTCTTTTTCCTCTCCTCTCCAAATATTTTCTTTTTCCTTTCATTCTCTAAATAATAAAATAATATTTTATTATGAATTAAACAATAATATTTTATTATTAATAAAAAATAATACTATTTTATTATTTAAATTAATTACTATAATAAAAAATAATATATATATTTTCTTTTTTTCTTTCTTATTCTAATTTTTTTTATTTTTCTCTTTTTTCTTTCCTTCCTCCTGCAGCTTGCCCACGCTCGACCCGACCCCAGCGACCTCGACGATCCGTTGCTGCCTTGCGAGGCCTAGGCCGTGGTTTCATCCTTCTCTACCATCATCCGTGCTGCACCCACCATCCCTGCCCCATCCTAGACCACCCACTATACCCTCCACAGCCCGACCTTGCTAGGGGTGTACATTTAGTTTTTTTGATTCAAATCGAACTAAAGTTTTAAAAAAACAAACTTTCGAACTTATATTTTATAGAACCAAAATCCAAACCAAAGTAGCCTAAAATCGAACAAACCAAACCAAAATAATTTTGATTTGGTTTGGTTCGGTAATTCAATTTTGGGCTTTTCTATGCTAAGCTTTTGGTTTTGATTTGGACTTCTTAAGTTCTTTAATAATTTTATTATTTAGATTATAGAATTATACTTAAATTTAATATTATTATTTAAATTTAAATTAATAATACTTTTTTTAAAAAAAGCTCAATTCAATAAAATTAGCTCGAACTCTTTCTAATCTATCAATATAATATTCATCATTAGTCATTTATTTTGATTTTTGGTTAACCAAAGTTATCAAATTAAAAATCGAAGATCGAAATAATTAAAAAACTTCGGTTCAATTTTAAACCGAGATCAAAATTTTTAGAAAAAAATCAAACCAAATACCAAAATAATTAACAGTTGGTTCGATTTTTGGTTAATCGAACTATTTGCACACCCATAGGCATTGCCACCATCCCCTCTCCCCTCCTCGGCTCCAGGCACCTTTTGCACTCTACACCGCTGCCATCCCCTCCCCTTTCCTCCCTCGACCTCAACGAATTTAAGCTCTCGTAGCTTTGTGCTAACACCAGCAACTGCCTATGCCACTTTGTCTGCAAGTGGATCAGGAAAAAAAACCAACCGTGCGATATGTGGGAGAAGAAAAAAATCCAAAAAAAATGCATATTGAAGATTCAATTTCATCTGAAATTGCATCTTGCACCTATGATTTTATTTTTGATTTTATTTTTTCTATAGGATGCCATCTTAGCTTGAAATTGCATGCTTAATATGTGAGTTTGCCAAGACATCGCCATCTCATCATAACTATGATAATTTTAAAAATAAATTTAAAAAAATAATATTTTTAAAATTAATTATTTAAAAATAATATTATAAAAATCTTCTAAATGGTTTTGGTTAAATTTTAACAACTTGTGGCTTTCACATTGTGTCTGGAGTTTAGTGGTTAGAATTTCACGTTGTGGCCACGGACATTTGGGCCTGAATCCCGGCAGCCATAATTTTATGAGAAATTATTAGTCATAGGCAAAGCCAATAAAAATTTTTCATCTCAATTATTCTACATTAAATGCTAATTTAAGTTGATCATGATTGATTATGTTGGGGATAAATTCATGCTTGCTGAAATTCGGCTAAGACTCCGACTCTTGATCAGTTCTGTTTGGTTGCAATTATGACAATCGAACCTCAACCCGCGGGAGTATTCGGACTCTGAATCATTCTGAGATGGCCGACCTTCGATACTGCAGTCAGATAATTTGATTGGCTAGGAAGATTAATTTTGGATTCAGCGGGGCATTGCAGATTCCTCCTCCAGATGAACTAGAACAGTTAATGCTTCTACCCCATAGAACCGGCTAAATCTCCAGCTCGTGTGCATCCCATTCGGCCGATCTCCTTCTACGAAACCTCCAGCAGTCTAACTTCTTTCAAACTGCCCCCAAATGAACTTCAGCACTTTATCATTATTTGCTAGTGAGCAATCCTGAGAATGGCCGAACCTCAAAGGAAAAATAGAGGCGTCAATGTTTCAGTTGCGCTTGCTTGTTGCAGCCATCGATCAATACTTGATCCAGATGCAGTCAGACTTCTTTCGGTTGGACGTCTTTCGTGCTTCTTCATCGATCGAATCCCTACTGAACTTTTCTTTCGATCGAATTCCTTCCAGCCGTCTGAAAGGACCACGGCGCACACCTTCAATATAACAAATAAAAATCAATGTACGATCAATCTTGAGAACCTCCAAACTCTTCAGGAACAACAATGTCCAAGAGCTCTTCAATGCCTACAACCATCCCATTCGAACTACAGTTGTTAGGTCTATAATAGACTAGCACGTTACGATAATGAACACTACCCTCTATAACAAACTCTACGTAGCCTCGAATGACCCACTACCAAGCGATTGCAACGATCACTATCAGTTTGTTACACGCTCCGGGACTATAAAAAGGATCCTTCAGATACATTTTTTTGAGACTCTCTTCTTCTTTCCAGCTGCAACTTTCTTGACTGAGCACTCCATTTTTATTGACCGAAAGAGTTGACTTGATCATCGAAGGATCTTATCGGAGCCACGACTCTGGGTTCTAGACGTGACTTATTTTGCAGGTCACCGATGGTGACCTCATCTTCTCCGACTCTAGCACTTCTTCTAGACGAGACTTATTTTGCAGGTCACTGACGGTGACCTCATCTTCACCAATAGGATTGGTGCTAGAATGAGAGCACCGTCTCTACCTTTTGAGATTTTCTTGTTCTTAAAGGAGTGCTCAGTAGAGATCTCTACTTTTCCCTCAGAGTCCACCTTCTCAAAAAAGTTGCCTCCCAGAAAAATTTTAATCTGATGGTTAATGGCCTCTACAGTCAGATCTCATCCAAATCTGCCTACCACTGTTTCATCCCCAGCAATATAAGCTCCACCTACAGCAATGGTTGATGCGAAGCAGTTCAACCTGCTAGTCCAATAGGTTCGTGGCCTCATAGATGCAGTACTAGCCATGCGATAATAGTAGCCTTTGATGCTAATTCGGTCGGAGCAAGCTTCTCTGGAGCCTCATGATTCGGTCTGGGGACAGTCGATGACCTCCAAAAAAGAAAAGCAGAGGGTCGAGAGCCCCTGCTCTGATCATGACTTTATCCCTGGGGGGACTTTGCCCCCATTCAATCAGAAGACCTTGAAGATCCACGATCGAGAGGATCTCCTGAATCAAAAATTGTAAGAGATGAATCGATGGATCAAAGAACTCCATCGTGCTCCTTTCTTCCATGGTAATGATATCCGTATCGATCCTTCTTTCTCTCACTGCATCATGTAGAAATCTATCCCGCCGAACTTTAAGCTTCTTCAATTCGGGAGCTACGATGAGACTATCGATCCGATCGACCATCTGAAAGCCTTCTGAACGATGATGCTACTCTATGGTGCACCAAATGTCATCCTCTATCTAGCCTTTTCGTTCACTTTGAAAGGAGCAGCTAGAAATTGCTATTCAGCCCTTAAGCCACATACCATCTTTTAGTTTGATCAAATAAGCCATCAGTTCATATTTCATTTCATTAGCACCTAACGCCCTCGTCGAGGTTTCGACTCCCTCATGAACATCAAGTAGCAAGAGAGAGAATCCATCTGAGCTTATGTCAGTCGCTTCAATATAGTTGCCCTAAAAGTCCAAAATCTGGATCAATCTGTCACTATGGCCGCACTAAAAGGCAGCCTTCAGAAGAACAACCTGTTGTTCACCCTAGAGAAGAAGTACCTTAAAGATTTTGTTGATATATTAGCTCGAATTGAATGCCATGCCCGAGCCAAAGAGGCCTTCAAGGCTAAGGATAGTGAAGCCGTAGAAGAATGGTGAATAGACGAGCCAAATAGGCCCACATTTGAAGAGAAGTCGAACGAGATTCGACCGCGCTTCCAAACTTTTCCTGAGCGAAAGTGAGCCCGAACGCCTACCTAGGCTCGGAGGTAGAGAACCCCCAACAGAAGGGCGCGACGGGGCTCCCCCCTCCAAAAATTCTACAACTGTGCCCTCCTCAATACTTCAAAAATACAAGTATTGATGGAAATCAAGAAGCAACTACCTAGATCAGAGAGGATGCACTCTCACCTTGGCAAGTGCAATTTCAACAAGTATTATCTCTATCATCGTGACTATGATCATGATACAGAAGAATGTATCCAACTCTAAAATGAGATCGAGGAGCTCATCAGGCGAGGTAGGCTCGATCGATTCCTACATCGTCGGCTCGAAGTAAGAGAGGATCGACCAACGACACTGCCACAATCTGAGCCACCGAGGGGAGAGAAGTGGCAGGCAGATCGACCATCCCTCGACATCATCAACACTATCTCTAGAGGACCTCGATGAGGTGAGGCTAGCGGACCAGCAAAGCCTGAGAAGAGGTGGAGAACTGAGGAGTCCATCGCTTTCACCAATAAGGATGCCCAGGAAGTTCAGTTTTTATATAACGACGCGGTTGTAATTGCTTTAAATATCGTAGACTATGATGTATTCCATATTCTTGTTGATAATGAAAGTTTGGCAGATGTCTTATTTTATGATGCTTTCTCAAAAATATCTAAATCTGATGGTCCGTTGGAATCGATAAACTCTCCATTAGTAGGCTTTACCAGTGATGCGGTATCGATTGAGGGCATAATAACTTTGGTTGTGGCTGTAAGATAATATCCAAGGCAGTCCAGGGCATAAGTGGATTTTCTGATAGTAAAAGCCTCATCGGCTTATAACATGATTCTCGATTGATCTGATCTAAATGTACTTCGGACAGTTGTGTCAATATATTATTTGAAGATGAAGTTTCCAACAAGCTATGGGATCGGAGAGATCAGAGAAGATCAGACCTTGATGAGACACTGTAACTCCATGGCCCTATAGAAAAATATCCAATCCGATCTTTGTCCTATTGATGGACTGGATGTCCGCGATGACCTTACGGGAGAGCAAGGAGAGCCTATGAAAGATCTTATTTTCGTCCCATTAAACGACGGAAATGAGGAGCACACTGTGTAGATCAACTCCAACTTGGGGGATGAGGTTCAAGAGCAACTCATTACCTTTCTTCGGAGAAATGTGGACGTTTTCACCTAGGTCCCAACGGATATATCGAAGATTGATGCCGAGATTATGCAACATCGGCTGGCTGCTGATCCTAAGTGTTGGCCAGTAAAAGAGAAGATGCATAGCCACGCTCCAGAGTGGCAGAAAGTAATTATAGAAGAGGTCGACAAGCTCCTCAAGATCGGATTTATCCAAAAAATTAACTATCCGAGCTGAGTCTCAAATGTGATGCTCGTCAAAAAGACGAATGATAAGTGGAGGATATGTATAGACTTAAAAAAGCTAAACAAAGCTTATCCAAAAGACAACTACCCCTTATCTAGGATTGATCAACTGGTAGATGCAACCTTGGACCACAAGCTCCTCATCTTCATGGATGCCCTTTTCGACTGTAATCAAATCCAGATGGCACCAGAGGATGAAGAGAAAATCACTTTTATTACTGACCATAGTCTTTATTGTTACATGGTTATGCCTTTCGAGCTCAAGAATGTAGGAGCAACATACCAGCATCTGATCAACAAAATCTTAAGAAAGCAGATCAATCAAAATATGAAGGTATATGTGGATGACATGCTCATCAAGAGCCGAGCTTCAATAAATCACATCATCGATCTCGAAGAAACCTTCAGTGTACTTAAAAAGTACAAGATGAAGCTAGACCCAATCAAGTGTGTTTCCATGTGACCTCAAAAAAGTTTTTGAGATTTATGGTGTTGAGACGTAGGATTGAGGCAAATTCGAAAAAAATTCAGGCTACTCAGAAGATGACCACTCCAAAAATGATTAAAGAAATTCAATACTTGATTGAAAAAATGGCATTCCTAAATCACTTCATTTCGAGATCGGTCGAACGATGCATACCCTTTTTTCAAGTTCTCAAGCAGTCAAAAAGCTTTTGCTGGACAGCAAAATGCCAACAAGCATTCGAGAAACTTAAAAATTACCTCGGCTCACCCTCACTACTGGCAAAGTCTGAATATGAAGAAGAATTATTCTTGTACCTAGCAGTCTCTCCAGCAGCCCTGACAGCAGTCCTGATCAAAAAGAAAATGAAAGTGCAGCGATCGGTCTACTACATAAGCTGAGTCCTAAGGGATGCAGAGATCAGATACTCTAAATTAGAAAAATTGACTTACTCTCTTCTAATTATTGCCATAAGACTCCAACCTTACATTCAAGGATACACCATAACTATCCTTACAGATCAACCAATTAAAGCAGTTCTTCATCGAATGGATGCATCCAGAAGAATCATAAAATTGGCAATCGAGTTTACAAAATTTGACATCAACTATCGATCTCGATCGTCGATCAAAGTTTAGATATTAGCAGATTTTATAGTAGAATATACCATTTCAGATGAAGCCGAGCTTGAACAGAATGAAACCGACATCCCGTGGTTGCAACCGAGCTCCACCGAAGAGTGTCGATCTTTTTGAAGGTTTTTGAGTCCTGTACATGGATGGTTCATCCAACATTGCTGGAGTAGGCATGGGGTTGGTTCTGGTTAACCCCGAGAGAGTCATCATCGAATATGCACTACACTTCAAATTCCCTACAACTAATAATGAGGTCGAATATGAAGCTCTAATCATTGGGTTGAAAATAGCAAAAAAGTTAGAGGTAGACTGACTTCATGTTTTCAGTGATTCTCAGCTGGTGGTCGGACAAGTTAGCAGCAGCTATGAAATCCAGTAGGAAAGCATGATGAAATATCTTAAGAAAGTAAAGAACTTGACTTCGGCATTCAATAGTTTTAGTATTCAATGGATTCTGAGCGTAGAAAATACAAGAGCCAATCTTCTCTCTAAATTGACCACTTTAGTCCCATCCGAACTATCCAAAAAAGTACTTTTTCAAATTCTAAAGTGCCCAAGCTCAGAGGAGTTGTAGGCCATTATGTAGGTTGAGCACGAGCCGAGTTGGATCGATCTGCTAGTTGCCTACCTCAAAGATGGAGTTCTTTTTCATGATCCGAATGAAGCTCGAAAACTTAGGAATCAAGCTTCTCGGTATGTTCTGTATGAAGGCAAGATGTATAAAAGATTGTATTCTCTATTTCTCTTGAGATGTCTCCGACCATCAGAGGCCGACTTTGCATTATGAAAAGTACATGAAAAAATTTATGGAAGTCATGTAGGAGTCAGATCTCTATCATAAAGATTGCTTCGATAGAGGTATTATTGGCCGATCTTGTACCATGACTTTATAGAGTATGTCAAGAAATATGAACGCTATTAGAGAAATACAAATATACAAAGACAGCCGGCCTCCGAACTTACTCTACTAAGTGCACCTTGGTCATTCACATAGTGAAAAATGAATATACTTGGCCTCTTTTCAATGACATGCAGACAACGAAAGTTTTTTCTGATTACGATCGACTACTTTACCAAATGGGTTGAGATCGAACCATTAGCAAAAATTACTGAGGCCAAGGTATAGGACTTCGTTTGAAAGTCAATTGTCTATCGATTTGGTCTATCCCAAACTCTCATAATAGATAACGGATGATAGTTTGTCGAAATGAGGTTTGTTGAGTTCTGTAAAGATCTAAACATCTTCCATCATTTTACGTCAGTGGTCCATCCATAGGCAAATGGTGAAGCAAAGGTGACCAACAAAATTCTACTGCAGGACATCAAGACAAGGCTTAAAAAAGCAAGAAAGACTTGGACAGACGAACTCTACCACATCTTCTGGGTGTACCGAACTACTCAAAGGCTATTGATTGGGAAAACACCATGCATCCTGACCTTTGAAATAGAGGCATTCATCCCAATCAAGCTTAAACTTTCGTTAGTATGGACCGTGGCCTTCAATGAGCAGTGTAACTCACAGAACTTCAAAGTCAACCTCAATCTACTAGAGAAAAAAAGAGAAAAAGCTCAAGTTTGGATGACAGCCAATAGATGAAGAGTAACCAGATACTATAACTCCAAAGTAAAAAATAAAGCATTCAAAGTGGAAGACTTGGTGCTTCGACAAGCATCCATTTCGCAGCCTCAAGTTCAAGAAAAGCTCGTCCTGAATTAGGAAGATCCATATAGAGTAGAGGAGGTCGTCCAATGTGAAACTTATCATTTGAAAGAGCTCAAAAGAGCTTCACTCTCGCGGCCTTGGAATTCAAAAAACTTAAGAATGTACTACCAGTAACTTTTCTTCAATAAATTTTTTCTATTTTAACATCATTACTTTTTGGTGTAAAAATTACATGATGATAAATAACTCTCCGAAGCAACCTAAAATGACCCACAGGAAATAGAAGAAGAACCTCGTCCTAATGTGAGAAAAGTCGAAGGCCTCATCGAACTAAGATGAGATGAGGAGAGAGGCCCTACCAACGGTCCAAATGTGCTCCTATAGTCCATTAGGAATAGGATGAGAATCTCATCCCAACTGAGTAAAGTCGAAGATCTTATTGAACTAAGATGAGATGAGGGAAGAGACCCTACCAATAGCTCTAATGTACCCCTATAGTCTGTTAGAAACAGAAGAAGAACCTCATCCTAACGTGAGCAAAATTGAAGGCCTCGTTGAACTAAGACGAGATGAGGGGATAGGCCCTATCAACGATCTTAATGTGTTCCTATAGTCCATTGAGAATAGAAGGAGAACCTCATCCTAACATAAGCAAAGTCAAAGACCTCGTTGAACTAAGATGAGATGAGAGGAGAGGCCCTACCAACGGTCCTAATGTACCCTAACTGTCTATTAGAAATAGAAGGAGAACCTCGTCCTAATATGAGTAAAATTAAAGACCCCATAAAATCAAGATGAGATGAAGGAAGAGATCCTGCCAACGGACTCGACGAACCTATATGATCGTGCAAAGGGTGGAGGGTCGAGGCCTTGCTAATCTAAAATAAGAAAAAGGCCAAGGCCCTACTAATGATCGTCGTACACATTCCACTACGGTAATGCCAAATGCCAAAGGTAAAATTCCATCTTGATCTACGAAACAGATCTCTAGCCCGACGTTTACAAGAGATGACAACAAAAAGAAAAAAAAAAGGGGGTACCATTTTGTTATGGAATTGTGTTCATTACAAACAAAAGTCAATAAGATCGATTATACAAGTCGACGCACCATGAGCAAAATGAAGGTTGGCAAGGACCAACTGTGCGAAAGAACAAACGCATTATAGACAGAATAAAGATCGATGAAATCGATTACATAAAAATAAAAAAAAAGGAGACAAAGTCCTAAGGCAGCCTGGACTCTTCAAACTTTGGGCTATCAGCTTCGACCATCACCAAAGCTTCCTTCAATCTGAAGATTTTCTCCTCGAGCTCTTTCTTCTTATATAGACCTTCGATGTACATTCTGTTAGTGTACTCAAATTTGGCCTCGAGCTCTCGCCGCTGCTTCCTCAAGAATTTGAATTCAGGTTCAACATCCTTGACGGCTCGATGCTCGCAGGTCAACTGGAGCTTCAATTTTCTCCACCCCGACGGCCTTTGAGAGCTCACCGACGATCCTCCTCAGGGAGGCGAGCTCCTCAGATTCGTCATCTGATCCAGCCTGCTAGATGCTATAAAACTTTCTCTGAACATAGGTCGCCTTGTCCCTAGCAGCCTTCAGCTCGCTCTCAAGCCTGGACTTCTTCCCTGCCTAGGCGGCCCGGTAACTATTGTACTGATCCTCAGTATCCTACAGCTGCTTCTGAAGCTGAGAAAATTTTATCGACCAATCCTAATTATATAGGGCTTCATCAGTGGACCACGGCGAGCTCCCTCCTAAGAGATGAATCTTTTCTTTTGCCTTCTTAAGATCAACTTCAAGAGAGCCGATCTTCGCTATCAGCGTCCAAGACTTGTTGCTCGCATTCTTTCGGAGTTCAGCAAGCTCCCTCTCAAAATTTTCTTTTTGGATCCTGAAGCTCACGGAATCCTTCATGTGTAAACTTTGGAGGCGAGTAACTTCTTTAGTCGCCTTCGAAGCATTCTTTCGAGAGGCCTGATGGTCGGCCTCAATCTTCTTCAACTTTTTTCTTAAATGGTGGACTTCCTTCTTCAAACCCTTTATCAAAGATTTGAACGAAACTCACTGAGGTAAGGGGTCGACGTCAACCAGAGAAAGGGGGTCATGGCCCTGGTCATTGAAGGCATTCTAAATCACATGCAGTGCAGAGTGTAAAAAAAATAGAGATTAGCTTTCATTGCTTTAAATATTTTTGATACATCAAAAAAAAAGAAAAGTACATAAACGTCAAAAGTTTAGACCTCGGATAGCTCGCTTATTAGGAAGGTCGGGACACCCTTGACCGCCTCCGGCTCTCGAGCAGGCCCAGACGCTGCACTCGCAGGTTTGAAAACCTTCAGAGTGGCTTCGACGGCATGGACTGCGGGGGCAACCTCGACATTAGCATACAAAGGGCTGGCTCTATTCTTCGACTCCTCTATGAGGAGATCTAGATCGATGTCAGAGAAGTTCTCAACGACCCACTCCAAGCAAATCTAAAATTCTTTTAAGAAAGATTCCTGGGCAAAGTCTATTTTGATGTCCTCTATACCCTTGGAGGACTTGAAGTCTTGTACGATTCTCTCCATAGCGGCATTAACCTCCTCTTTGTTAGATATGAGTGCCTTAGAAGCCAGAATTGACTGACACTTATAATATACTTCGAATGATAAAATTAGAATTTTAACTATAAATAATAAAATAAATTATTTTTTATCACATAAGTGTATTTAGTATCTGTGATACATCCCTTGAGTTAATGGTAATGATAATTCATATTTTCAAAAGTTAAAAATTTAAGATATGAATTTTTATTTATTAACTCATAAAATGTTCCTGACCGTAGGATCATCATGAGGATGGTGATTGATCCAAAAGGTTAGTGTACAATCACTTTCTTAAGTAGATGAGTCTTAAGTCTATGGTGTAGAGACACCGAAGTGAGAGTACAGATACTCATTAGAAAATGAGGGCACTGAGCGTGACCACCTCGAGTAGTCATAAAAAAGTTCACCTTCTCGACGATGACTGACTCGATGCTGCAGTGGTGTGTCTGATTCTTTGATCTGAGGTGCATTGGCAGTTCATCTTGAGGGTGTTATAGTTTGACTACATCATGACTCGGTCTCCTAGCCATTCGGAATCCTGAGGTATATGTTGGCTAGAGCATGTTCATTGTAGGAATTAGATAGCACCAAGATGAAATCTATCTACCTCGGTGGATGAGGAGCAGTCCTATGATGATCATGAGAATCAAGTCCATAAGCCCATGGCCATGGCAGAGAGTGTGAAATAATAGAAAGAGTTTATATTAAGATTTTTACAATCGAACTTGAATCGAATGATTAAATCATATGATAGAAATTAGGGTTTGACGAGTTTACCTTAACCCTAATCTGATCGGAGCTCAAGATAGAATAACTTAATCACACAAGTAGCTACATCAAGAGGTTCATTTTCAGTTTTGATGGGTTGCCACCATATGCTGCTAGGTGTCACTGATGGATTTTGAAAGCAATTAGAATGATTTAGATGATCGATCATTCTAAGTTGTCTGAATCAGAAGAGTTCTGATTCATCGAAAGGAGTTTCGATGATGTCGATGATGGAGATCATGATATATCCTATTACCATACAGAACTAAACTTAATTAGATCATACAAATAAGGGTTTGGATCTGGATATCATCAATTAGACTAACCCAGTTCAGTTGATTTGAATAAGATTCAATTAGATTCAAGAAAATCATGCTAGCGCATGATTGAGCCTAACGTTTTCCTTTTTCTATCTTAAAAGTGATTTCAACTGAGCCAAATGAGCTTGTGCTCACTCAGGTATCTTTACCTAGTCTGACTGGAGTTTGTTCAAGTCAAAAAAAGATTATCTTAATTTATGAAATAAATTTGAGATAACACCTATCATTTTTCATCACTTGCTAATTCTTGTACTTTGACTTGGTCAAACATTGGCCTTTGACCCTTGGACATCTGTCTATGTGTCATGCACTTATTGGAGAGTAGATAGGGGCTTGTCCCCTCTCTAAAAATTGAAAAAAAGGGGGTGCACGCCTAGGATGGCGTGCGCCCATGGATAGGGATGCTGGAGTCTCATATGGATGGGACTCCAGGTTGCTTGTTGGATTCAAACTAGGTGACCCTCAACTATAGACTTTGACCAATATTAGGCACCATCTTAGGATTAATTCGTGGGTCTCTCATTCCACCAATCAGATTTAGATCTAATTGAACAAAGCAACGTGATTGGCCGGGGTGATGTAGCACTACATGGCACAGCAGAGTTTATAGATAGACCCTGTCTGCGCCCACTTTTTAAGAAGTTGATCTTAGCCCATGCCCTAAGACTGTCCCTCTTCCTTCTCCATGCCACCGTCTAGCCCTCTCCCTCCTCTCCATGCTCAACAAAGTTGGGTTCTTCCGATTAGTATGAGTCAAGCAAAAAAGGCTGATGAAAAAGGAAGATGGCGGCACTGCTGTAGAGACGACGGGTGATCTTCAGAAAGTATTTTGAAGATCCTCCAAATCAGATCTATATCTAATTTTTGGAAAAAAAAAAGAAAAAGAGAAGATCTTCAAATCTAACCTAAGTAGATACCAGTAGAGGCTAGGCACTTGTATGGCTAGATCCAGAACCTCAGAGCTTCCGTAGGATCATCAATGGGTAATCAGATTACCTAAGATCAAGATAAAAAATTAATTTAAAATTAATTTAATTTTATTTTCTTAATTATTAAATTATAAATCAGATCTGAAAAGTGTTAGATCTAATCTAAATATGAGAAATTTTTTTTTGAAATATGCCTCTCGATCTAATCAGATCTGAACGAACCTGACTGAGAAAATCAGGATTTTTCTTTAATAGGTATCAAAGACAGGTTCTTATATATATATTTTTTAGATCTGATTTAATCTAATAAATTAGTGATTTTAGATATTACATGAGATGTGATTAGATTTAAAATTAGAAAAATAAAAAATTAAAATTAATTAATATAGATCTAATATGTATGAGATACATAACTAGACTAGGTATAGAATTATTCTATGTGTAGTCTAGTATAATCATATTTTTTATTTAATTGAATATAATTTTTAGATCTATTTACTTTTTATTTTTTGATATTATAAATATTATAATCAGATCTAAAAATAAAAAATAAATTAAATTTAATTTGTTCATATGAGATAAGATAGTTGCATATTTAGACAAGTTGTAGAATAGTTCTGCAAATAGGTTTAGATTAAATTTTAATTGATAAGATCAAATTTAAATTTAATTTTTTAGATGATTATGAGATAATTTAGATCTAAAAAATATATATGCATGATATATGTGATATATACAAAATATATTTTAATTAGATCTAATTTTTATATAAGATATATGCTTAGATCTAATTAATTTTTGTAGATTAGTTATTTTTCTGATTAAGATATTCTCCTTGGCCGTCCGATCATAAGAATAAAGTAGAGCTTAATGATCCTCTCCTTCCATTCGATGGGGTATTCTTATGATGTGTAGGGGTGCTGCACATTCATCCTTAATTAAAAATTAAAAATTTACTTTCTGCAAAACCCTAAATCCTGAAATTCTAGGATCTTATTTATATATTTTATTTTTGAATCCTAACTTAATTAAAAATTAAATTTATAAAATATTAATTAGATCTTATTTATATATTTTTATATCTAAGACACATTCATAAAATTGGGTTCGGGCTTGAGTAGCTTAATTAGGTCTAAACGGTTGATCAAATCGAATCAAGAGTTGATTAGATGGGATCAATAAGCTTAAATTGACTAGCCTAATAGGATTAAATCTGGATCAAAATTGAGTCATGTGAGTGATCGATCAAACTAAGACCTAATTAGGCTCAGTGGTTAGAGTCTGGATTGTAGGCTAACTCGATTGGTTCTATCTCAATAATTTGGTGTCTAAGGTAAGTTTGGCAGATACGACCGACTAATTTTTAATTGGGAGCTACTCGACTCGAATGCATTCTTGTTGGGTTAATGGCATATCCCTTCTACTGATCTCACTTATCTGGCCATGTTTGTTGACTCAGTTTTGATCTGAGGTGGTCAATAATCTGAGCTAACCCATGCCACTAGGTTAGTTATAATAGTTATGACTATGTCAAGTCTAGTTTAATGAGACCTAAATCAAAAGAAAAGATTAAGTCTAAGATTTTCCATCATTGTAGATGTGCAGGCCCTTTCCGAGGTTGATTATTTTCGATTGATTACAGTGACTCAGTTGCATTAAAAAGATGCAACCATGTTTATTAGGCATTAGATGCTACAGGCTGGAGGATGGATTGGGCTCAATATTTTGGATACGATGAGAGACCTAATTAGAAATTCAATCTATGCAAATGGTGGATCTGACTTAACTAAGAAGTGGATCAATATTTTGGATACGGTGAAATTCATGAATTAGAGATCAAGTTTGGGTGCACCATGATTAAAGAATCATTGAACAAGAGTTGTTCACCCATTGGCTAATCCATCACCAATAACTGTTAGGTGAGGTGATGAATCAGTTGGTAGGACTGCACCATCCACTAGAAATCAGTAATCATGAAGATTTTTGCATCTCTATAGAGGGAGTATAGGGATCCAAAAAAATAGTAGGAGCTAATTTATTTAAAAATAAAATTTTGAAATAAATTGGTTAAATCTTAATTGTAATATCTAACTAGAAACTTTAACTCTCTACAGAAAAATATCTGCATCCAATCCACTAGCACGAATTCTGAACATCCATAAACTGACCGGACCAAATTACAAGGATTGGCTCCAGAACTTCAAAATTATTTTGGATTCTGAGAAGATACTCATGTATTGGATCAGGATCCTCCCACCTTACCAGCTCGTCTATACGCTGAACAGAGAGCGTCTCTAGATAAGTGGACTGACGAAGATAATAAGGCCAAATACTATATGTTGGGCTCGATGTTTGATGAGCTTCAGCGCTAACATAAAGTTATCAGAACTGCTTGCCAAATATTAGCTCACCTATGGGAGATGTTTGGTGAACAGAGTCATGCAGGTATCAAGTCTCTAAACAACTATTCAAGGCTAAGATGCGTGATGGACAATCAGTCCAAAATCATTGTCTGATTATGATCAAGAACTTAGAAGAGCTTGAGAAGCTCAGAGTGAGGTTGGATTTGAATCTATAGAATGACATAATTCTGCAATCCTCGACTAATACGTATGGGCTGTTCATCATGAACTACCATATGCATAAACTTCAAAACTCCTTGGCAGAACTTATGAACATGCTAGTTACCGCTGAGCTTTTCATGAAAGGTTCTAAAGGCTCAGTGCTTGCTATAGAACAGACTTCTTTCAAGAGAAAGTCTTTTGGAAAGAAAAAGAAGTCTGTGAAAAAGTAGAAGATGGAAGAAGAAAAGAAGAAAAAAGCAGAGCTGAAGAAGATCGCTGATAAATAAAAATATTTTCATTGCAACAATGATAGCCATTGGAAGCAAAACTGCCCTACTTACCTGGCCACCCTAAAGAAGGAGGCAGGTCCTTCTGAAGGTATGCTCATTATTGAGTCTAACCTTATGGTTTCTTCTGCATCCAGTTGGATGCTTGACTCTGGTTCTAGTGCTTACTTATACACTTCTATGCAGGATCTTGAGGATAGTAGGAGACCGAGGGATGGTGAGATGATCCTACGCATCGAAAATGAAGCAAGAATTGCTATCGTGGTCGTGGGAACATACCCTCTTTGACTACCATATGGTTTAAACTTAGTATTAAAAGACTATTATTTTATGCCTGCAGCAAGCAGGAATTTGATTTCTATTTCTTGTCTTGCATTAGAAGGCTATGTAATTAGTTTTCTTAAGGACTATTGTAACATTCTTTATGAAAGAAATAAAATTATAAATGATTTTCTTATTAACGGTCTTTATCAGTTACATGTTGATGTATCTATTTTTAACTTCGAGCAAAATGTGAATGCCATAAAATCAAAACGTCCTAGGGATAGTCCTAATGATAGGTATCTATGGCACCTAAGATTAGGTCATATAGCAGAAGATAGGGTTAACAAATTAGAAAAAATCGAGCTATTGAGTCCATTGACTTTCGAGTCATATCCAATTTATGAATCCTATCTTCATGGCAAAATGACTAAACTCTCTTTTGTAGGACATGAAAAAAGGGCCATGGATCTTCTTTCCTAGTACATACAGATGTGTGCGGCCCATTTGATGTGCCGGCCAGAGGCAACTTAGTCTACTTCATAACCTTTACCAATGATTTATCTAGGTATGGATATGTGTATCTTATGAGACATAAGTCTGAAGCATTTGAAAAATTCAAAGAATTCAGACATGAAGTAGAAAAGCAAATTGGAAAATTCATTAAGGTTCTTCGATCAGATCGAGGAGGTGAATATCTTAGTCGAGAATTCTTGGACTATCTTAAAAAAAATGGCATAGTCTCTCAATGAACTCCACCAGGAATACCTCAACTTAATAGAATTTCAGAATGGAGGAATCGAACCCTATTAGATATGATCCGATCCATGATGAGCTTCACAGATCTCCCTGATTTTTTTTGGGGATACTATTTGTTAACTGCAATATACTTACTGAATAGGGTTCTTTCTAAAATTATTCCTACCACACCGTATAAGATATGACATGGTAAGAAACCAAGTCTGAGTCATCTCAGAATTTGGTGTTGTCCGACTCATGTCAAAAGATAACAAGCAGACAAGTTAGATTTTAATCCTTTAGAGCTCGATTCATAGGATATCCTAAAGAGTCATTAGGATATTATTTCTACATTTCAGAAGATCATAATGTGATTGTGAGTCGACATGCCATCTTTTTTGAAAAATAGTTTATTCAAGATAGCGATATTGAAAAGTAGATCAAGCTCGATGAGAAAGTCTCATAAGAGCAATGAGCTAAGAACCAAATGGAACCAAATCAGATTAAGCCAATCCATACACTACCTCCTCGACCTCATAGATCGAAAAGAATTTTTCATCCTCCTGAAAGATACTTAGGTACTATTTCAGAGGATGTAGAAAAAATATTCCTCATAGGTGATGGGGTTCTTGGTGATGATCCCAAAATCTATAACGAGACGATATCAGATATCGACTCTGAGAAATGGTTAGAGGCAATGAAGTCAGAAATTGACTCGATGCACTCAAATCAAGTCTGGATCTTGGTAGATCCACCAAAAGGTATAGTACCTATTGGGTGTAAATGGATCTTCAAGAGAAAGATTGGTGCAGATGGAAATGTGAAGACATTCAAGACTAGATTAGTGGCAAAAGGTTATAGTTAATGTGAAGGCATTAACTATCAGGATATCTTTTCATCAGTAGCTATGCTAAAATCCATCCGCACATTGCTTGCTGTTATAGCCTATTTCGATTATGAAATATGGTAAATAAATGTGAAAATGACGTTCTTAAATGGATATCTTGAGGAAGATATCTATATAGAACAGCCACTAGATTTTACATCTAGTGATGATGATCACAAGGTATGCAAGCTGCAAAGGTCCATATATGGACTTAAGCAAGCATCTCGGAGCTGAAACACTCATTTTAATGATGTGATCAAAATATTTGATTTCATCAAAAATAAAGAGGAGCCATGTGTCTTCAAAAAGGTCAGTGGAAATGCTGTTGTCTTCCTCGTATTGTACGTAGATGACATCCTCCTTATCGGGAATGATATTTTCATATTGACCACAGTTAAAATATGATTATCTAAAGAATTCTCCATGAAAGACCTAGAAGAAGCATCCTTTATTCTAAGAATTAAAGTCTATAGAGATAGACCGAATAGGATGCTAGGACTTTTACAGAAGATGTACATAGAGGAAGTACTAAAGAGTTTTAGTATGAAAAACTCTAAGAGGGGTTTAGTATCCTTCAGGCATGACATTCATCTTTCCAAGAAGATGTATCTAGCACACCTGAGGAAATAGAATGCATGAGCAAGATCCCTTATGCTTCAGCAATAGGGAGCCTCATGTATGCCATGTTATGTACACAACCTGATATAGCACATGCTGTGAGTATCACGAGCAGATATCAGTCGAATCTAGATGAAGAACACTGGACTTCTTTGAAATGTATCCTTAAGTACTTGAGAAGAACTAAGTATATGTTATTGGTCTTTGGTAATGGAGAACTCCAAGTCCAGGGGTATATAGACTCGGACTTTATGTCCGATGTAGATGACCGAAAGTCGACATCTGGGAGTCTATTTTTGTGCAATGATGGAGCTATCAGTTGAAAAAGTTTCAAACAGATAGTGATAGTAGATTCTACTATGGAAGCAGAATATATCGCTGCATCAGAAGCTGCGAAGGAAGTATTTTGGTACAAAAAGTTTGCCACAAAGATCGGAGTGATGCCATTAGATACCATTCCTCTGTACTACGACAACAATAGCGCTATAGCCCTTGCTAAGGAGCCGAGGTCTCATAAAAAATTCAAGCACATCGAACGGTGATACCACCTCATCCGTGATTACCTCGAGAAGAATTACGTCGAGGTCAAGAGAGTCGACTCTGCAGACAATACGGCGGACCCGCTTACAAAGCCATTGGGCCAGCAGAAGATCGAAGCCCATCTTGAGAAGATGGGACTTAGATTTATGGTCAATTGGCTTTAGATCAAGTGAAAGTTTGTTAGATATGAGTACCCTAGAAGCCACAATTGGTCGATACTTGTAATACACTTCTAAGGATAAAATTATAATTTTGACTATAAATATTAAAATGGATTATTTTCTATCACATAAGTGTATTTAGTGTCTGTGATACATCCCTTGAGTTAATGGTAATGATAATTCATATTTTCAAGAGTTGAAAATTTAAGACATGAATTTTCATTTATTAACTCATAAAATGCTCCTAAACGTAGGATCATCATGAGGATGGTGATTGATCTGAAAGATTAGTGTACAATCACTTCTTTATAGTAGATGAGTCTTAAGTCTATGGTGTAGAGACACTGGAGCGAGAGTATAGATACTCAATAGTGAATGAGGGCACTGAGCGTGACCACCTTGAGTAGTCATAACGAAGTCTACCTTCTCATCGATGACTGACTCGATGCTGTATTGGTGTATCTGATTCTTTGACCTGAGGTGCATTGACAGTTCACCTTGAGGGTGTTATAGTTTGACTATACCATGACTCGATCTTCTAGTCATTCGAAATCTTGAGGTGTATGTTGGCTATAACATGTTCATTGTAGGAATTGGATAGCACCAAGATGGAATCTATCTACCTCGATGGATGAGGAGCAGCCCTATGATAATCATGAAAATCAAGTAATAAGCCCATGGCCATGGCAGAAAGTGTGAAATAATAGAAAGAGTTTTTATTAAGGTTTTCACAATCGGACTTGAATCGAATGATTAAATCATATGATAGAAATTAGGGTTTGACGAGTTCACCTTAATCCTAATCTGATCGAAACTCAAGATAGAAGAACTTAATCACATAAGTAACTAGACCGAGAGGTTCATTTTTAGTTTTGATGGGTTGCCATCATATGCTGCTAGCTATCACTGATGGATTTTGGAAGTAATTAGAATGATTTAGATGATCGATCATTCTAAGTTGTCTGAATCAGAATAGTTTTGATCCATTGAAAGAAGTTTCGATGATGTCGATGATGGAGATCATGACATATCCCATTACCATACAGAATTGAATCTAACTGGATCACACAAATAAGGGTTTGAATATGGATATCATCAATTGGACTAATCCAGTTCAGTTGATTTGAATGAGATTCAATTAGGTTCAAGGAAATCATGCTAGCACACGATTGAGCCTAACGTTCTTCTTTTTCTATCTTAAAAGTTATCTCGACTGAGCCAAATGAGCTTGTGCTCACTCAGGTACCTTTACCTGATCTGACTGGAGTTTGTCCAAGTCAGAAAAGGGGTGTCTTAATTTATGAGATAAATTTAAGACAACACCTACCATTTTTCATCACCTGCTAATTCTTGTACTTTGACTTGGTCAAATGTTGGCCTTTGACCCTTGGACATCTGCCCATGTATCATGCACTTATTGGAGAGCAGATAGGGGCTTGTTACCTCTTTGAAAATTGAAAAGAAGGGGGTGCATGCCTAGGATGGCGTGCATCCATGGATAGGGATGCTGGAGTCCCATACGGATGGGACTCAAGATTGCTTGTTGGATTCAAACTAGGTGACCCTCACCTATAGAGTTTGACCAATCTTAGGCACCACCTTATGATGAATCCGTGGGTCTCTCATCCCATCAATCAGATTTAGATCTGATTGAACAAAGCAATGTGATTGGCCGGGGTGATGCAGCACTGCATGACGCAGCAGAGTCTATAAATAGACCCTATCTACGCCCACTTTTTAAGAAGTTGATCTTAACTCACATTCCAAGGCTGTCCCTCTCTCTTCTCCATGCCACCATCTGGCCCTCTCCCTCCTCTCCACACCCAAGAAAGTTGGGTTCTTCTGATTAGTATGAGTCAGGCAAGAAAGGCCGACGAAAAAGGAAGAAGGCAGCAATGCTGTAGAGACGACGAGTGATCTTCAGAAGGTAGTTTGAAGATCCTCAAAATCAAATCCAGATCCAATTTTTGAAGAAAAGAAAGAGAAGGAGAAGATCTCCAGATCCAGTCAGAGTGGATACCGGTAGAGGCTAGACGCTTGCATGCCTAGATCCAGAACCTCAGAGCTTCCGTAGGATCATCAACGGATAATCAGATTACCCAAGATCAAGGTAAAAAATTAATTTAGAATTAATTTAATTTTATTTTCTTAATTATCAGATTATAAATCAGATCTAAAAAGTATCAGATCAGATCTAGATATGAGAAATTTTTTTTTGAAATATGCCTCTCGATCCAATCAGATCTGAACGAATTTGATCCAAAAAATTAGGATTTCCCTTCACTCTTGTGCCTTCCTTTTTTCCTCCTTCTCTAGGGCTAACTCGGCCCTCAGCTTTACCATCTCTTCACACTCTTTCCTCAACTCCTTCTGAAGGCGTTTGACTTCAGATGAGTAGATTTTCGAGGCTACCTTCAGAGCGTCGACCTCGGCCTGGGTCTTCTCGGCTTCTGCGTGGACTTCCTCAAGGACCCTAGAAGCTTCGGCCCGTCTCTAGTTTGCCACCTCTGAGTGAGCAAAAGGATAGTATCCCAACTGCAAAATAAAAAATAAGTCAAAATTCTAGAAGATCCTAACTTTAAAGTCCGAAGGGCATGAAATCAAAATCAAAAGAAGCCACTTACCTCCAGGAAGGCAGCGAAGGACTCATCGAACCTCTCAATGTCGTCCTTCTAGCGCATCCTCTCTATAATGTAGGGAAGGACGCTCTCCTCCATTAGTGCCTGGATGACCTCTCGATCGTCTAGGGAATCCTGCTCTTGGCTAAGATCCTCTCCCTCTGAGCTTTTAACCTTCCGTCCAACTTTCTCACCGATGGCCTTGTTCTTCCTCGTCTCCACAACTTTTTCTTGCTGAACAGGAGCAGAAGGGGCGGCCTCATCAAACAAGACCGAGTTCGATGCAGTAATGATGGGCTCGAGGACCGGCATGGCCTAGCTCGACTCTCCAGTCTAAGCCTTCTTCTACGGTTCACCGAAATGACCGCTCTTCCTCTTGAGGGTCTTGATTCTCTTCGCTAGGCAGTTTCGCGACTCTGGAGTCATTTCTGCAAAGAAGACAAAGTTAGAAGGTAAAAAAAAGGAATACCATCCAACCGACTGAATATGAATAACTACCTATTGGGTTAAGAGAACTAAGATTGAAACTGAACAAGATCTGCTCATCCAGAAGTTTGGGGATCGGTGGAGCATTAAAGGACTTCAGCTTATCAGCCAAACTTCGATCCTCGCTTTCTAGCCCGAGGGCTCAGCAGATCGATTCCCTTATCTCACCCCATGGAGGAAGCCCTAACCCTAAGGAGGGATGGGAGACGAAAAAGAATTTCTCCTTCCAACCGTGAATGGAGGAAGGGGCACCTTTAAGCAGTCCCTTCTTGTCGAACTGCGGAGATACATACCATCAGTCTTTGGCGGTTGGATGGCATTTGAAGGTAAAAAAATTGTAGAATAAGAAAATGGTAGGTCGGACGCCCACCATGGTGCACAGAGAGAGAAATTTTATGATGAATCTAAAGAAATTCAGTTCCATAGCAGCAAGAGAAATATTGAAAAATCTGAATAGGTTAACTACGAAAGGAGGCAAGAGTAATCTAAGCTCGGTCCAAAAGATTTCGACATATAGATAGGTTTGGTTGGAAGGAGGTGAGCAAACTCGATCGTCGGGCTCAGGAAGTTCGAGCTCGTATTCAGAAGGAATCACGAACTGATTCCTGACTAGGGAAAGGTCATCAAATCGAAGTCTGCAGAAAATGGTTGCAGGCACAAAAGAATGGGCCGACTCTAAAGGTTTGGCCTCCTCAGGAGGCAGGTTTACCAAGGTTAAAGGGGTTGGGCTCCTAGAACAAGTTGATCAAGATCCCTTGCTAAACATTTGGATCAAAGCGAAATTGAGGAATCACTCAAAAATTGGAAAAAAAATAAGGTGTATAAACTTCAACAAAAACAGAAAGAGCGAGAAAGCAAAGAGTGTGGAAATAATCCAAAAAAGTATTGGAGGGCTGACCTAAATCGGTTGGGAAGAATAAGGAGATGATGAATGTAACGAAAATTGAATGGGGTGCGCCTAGAACCAAGAAAAATGGAGGAAGAAGCTTGGACCCTCGCTCGGGATGGAGAAGGAAACCAGAGGAAGGAGATAAGGATTTCAGAAGAAGTAAAAGGCTCGGAAGAGGAGGACGGGTTTAAATAACCCCTGAAATTCCAATACGGTTATGTTTGTAGATTTTCTCCAGCTGATCTCTGATCGACGCGAGTCCCACTCATTGTGGCAGAAAGCTTTCAGTGGGCAGATCCTTAATAGTGCCGTACTTCGAGCAGACTTCTAATGAAAAATTCAAAAAATGTCTCTTCAGATCACCCCACATTTATAAGCTTCGGCATCAGCCCGATAAAAACCAAAATTTTCTATCCAATCCAGACGTAGGAAATCCAACATGATTGAAAATTTCTTTGAACTTCGCCAGTCTTTATTTTACTCCCATCCTTCGAACTTCAAACTCGAGAGTAGGGGAATTAGTGTTGGGGATAAATTCATACCTGTCGAAGTTCGGCTAAGACTCCGACTCTTGATCAGTTTCATCTGGTTGCAACTATGACAACTGAACCTCAACCCGTGGGAGTATTCGGACTTTGAATCATTCTGAGATGGCCGACCTTCGACACTGCAGTCAGATAATCTGATTGGCTGGGAAGATCATTTTTGGATTCAGCGGGGCATTACAGATTCCTTCTCCAGACAAACTCAAACTGTTAATGCTTCTGCCCTATAGAACCGACTAAATCCGCGACTCCTGCGCATCCTGTTCGGTCGATCTCCTTCCACAGAACTTCTCCAGCAGTCGAACTTGTTCCGAACTGCCCCCAAACGAACTTCAGCGCTTTATCATTATTCGTCGGTGAGCAACCCTGAGAATGGCCGAACCTCAAAGGAACAACAGAGGTATCGATGTTTCAGTCACGCTTGCTTGTTGCGGCCATCGGTCAATACTTGATCCAGGCAGATCCCTCGCAGTCGAACTCCTTTCAGTTGGACGTCTTCCATGCCTCTTCGTCGGTCGAACTCCTGCCGAACTTCTCTCCCGTCGAATTTCTTTCAATCGCCTGAAAGGACCACGGCATACACCTTCAACATAACAAATAAAAGCCAATGCATGGTCAATCTTGAGAACCTCTGAACTCTTTGGGAACAACAATGTCCAAGAGCCCTTCATCGCCTGCAACCACCCCATCCGAACCACAGTTGTTAAGTTTACAATAGACTAGCACATCACGACAATGGACACCATCCTCCGTAATAAACCTCACGTGGCCCCGAACAGCCCATTACCAAGCGATTGCGGTGATTACTATCAGTATGTTATAGACTCCGAGACTATAAAAGAGATCCTCTAGATACGTTTTCTTGAGACTCTCTTCTTCTTTCCAAAATTTTGCAACTTTCTTTACTAAGCACTCCATTTCTGTTGGCCGAAAGAGCTAACTTGATCGTCGGAGGGTCTTGTCGGAGCCACCATTCTGGGCTCTGGACGAGATTTGTTTTGCAGATCACCGGCGGCGATCTCGTCTTCTTCGATTCCAATACTTCTCCAATAATAACCAGATTTCACACCAATTGAATCATAAGATAAAAAAAAAATTAATTAAAATTTATAAATATAAAATAAATCTATCTATTTTTTTTTAATTTTAAAATTTTATGTTGCATCCGTGGAGACCTGGGCCCGAATCCCAGCAGCCAAAACTTTACGTATGCTTAAAAGTAACTTTGAGATTTTTTAGCCTTTTTTATTCAACAAATGTTAAAAAGGAATGACCACATTGTTTAAATAATCATTCGCAAGGATTACTAATCTATGGCAGTTGGCCTTGCGGATAGGGATGGTAATTAAATTGAATCGGATCGATTTAATATGATTCGGATGAAAAATCATCAATCTATTTATTAAATAAATTAAAATTTTAAAAATAAATTTAATTTATTTATTAAATAAATAATTTGACCTAATTAATTTAATTTATTTATTAAATAAATTAAGATCTATTTAATTTATTTATTAAAAAAATTAAATTAAATTAAATAGATTAGATAGATTAAATAAGTTTAAAAAATTAGATTAAATAGATTAGAAATAGGTTAAGTCTATATAAAAATATGTTAAGCTCTTAGATGAGTTGGAATTAGAGAGTATGTACCTACGTAACTCATCAATAGAGATAATATCTAAATTCATCATAAAAATTGATGGATATTATCAATAATAATTATATAAAGTTTAATTATCATATTATAATAATTATTAAGTATATTTTTATTATTTTATTAAAGATTTATTTTTAGTCATAGTTTAGATCAAACTAAACTAAATAAACTAAGTTATTAAATAAAATAAATCTCAATGCATACTAATAGATGGAGCTTAATTGGATAAATATAAATATTAACATTCAATATTTCTGCATTAAATAAACAACCACTTTTTGGAGGGAGGAGAACAGTTAGTCTTGAACCTCAGGAAATCAAGAATATTAGATTTAGTGTTCCTATGTTAAATAAACAACCTCCAAACATCGAATCGGGAAAAAAAAACCTTGGGAGGAGAACGATTACATTTCACAGTCTCGAAATGAAGGAAATCAAAGGGAAAACAACTCCAAACATCGGATCTGGGAAATGCTTTTTTTTTTTTCTTTTCAATCCAAAAAATTATCAACTCCCCTTGGCTGACTTCAAAGTTTCAAGGTCCAAACATCGAGTCTGGTAAGGACCGAGACTTTAAATCTAGGAAATACTGTTATGAATAAAGCAACTTCAACACGCCAACTCAAGTGGCAAAAAGGTCATACTATTTTTACTACCAAACAGATGGCTGATTTAATTAATTAAAATATATTCGGGTGAGTTGGAAACCAAATCTATAAAGAATGTTCTTTTATAATATAGACTCGATGTTGCCAACTAAGCTTAATTAATTAAAATATATTCGGGTGAGTTGGAAACCAAATCTACAACGGTTATATATATATATATAAAATGATACTTCATGGAGAAGTATTTTGGTGTTGCCAACTAAGCTTTTTTTTTTTGTTGTGCCAACTCAAATCTAGCGAAAAAAAAAAAACTTCTCTCCCCTCTCTCTGACCTGCAACGGCCCTCTTCCTCTTTCTGGCCTACGACGATCCCTCCTCTGTCCTCCCCTCATTGGCCCACCTACGATAGCCCCCTTTCCCTCATCATTGCCATCATCTGCTGTCAATCTCCATCATCGAGGAACGGAGGTAGCGCGGGCAATCGAAGGATCGGGGTATGATATTGAAGGTATGGAACAACGGTCGGAGGGCAGTGTGGGTGGCCGTCAAGAAAATGGGAGCGGCACGGGCAATCAGGGGATCGGGATGCGGTGCCAAAGACGTGAAATAGTGCCCGAGGGGTGGGGGGTGTGGTGCCGAAGGTGCGGAGCAGCAGTCGAAGGATGGTACAGGTGGCCAACGGGTAGCACTGGCGGTGCGGATGGCCAAGGGTAGCATGGGTGGCTAGGGGTGGTGCGGGTGGCTGGGGGGTAGCGCAGACAGTCAGTTGCGAGGGACCGAAGGGCGACGACACTGGTGGATGAGGGCGGCGATGGAGGCGACCGCTGAAGGCATGTGAGAGGATGGCAAAAAAATAATAAATATTAAAAATATAATATTTAAAAATTATTAAAAAATATTAATAATTTATTATTTTATAAAAAATAAAAATATATATATAAATAAAAATTAGAGATCAATTTTATAACTGATTTTAAAAACTTAAATATTATAAAAAATAAATAGCAACGATCGATTTTTTAATTAAAAAATTTAAAATAATTAGCAATAAATTTTAATTAATAAAAAAAAATTTAACAAAATTAGCAAATAATCTTGTGACTGATATGTTAATTAAAAAAATTAAAAATAATTAATGATTGATTTTGTGGTTGATTATATTAATAAAAAACTTAAAAATAAATAGCGATCGATTTTATGATCAATTTTTAATAAAAATTAAAAATAATTAGCAATTGATTTTACGATCAATTTTATTAATAAAAAATATTTTAACAAAATTAGTGACTGATTTTGCAATCGATATATTAATTTAAAAAATAATTAGGGATCAATTTTGAGATTGATTTTATTAATAAAAATTTTAAAAAAATAGCAATCGATTTTGTGATCGATTTTTTAATTAAAAAAATTTAAAAATAATTAACAATCAATTTTATGGCTGATTTTATTAATAAAAAATATTTTAACAAAATTAGCGATTAATTTTTTGACCATGTTATTAATTAAAAAAATAAAAATAATTAGTGAATAATTTTATGATCGATTTTATTAATAAAAAAAATTAAAAATAAATAACCATCAATTTTATGATTGATTTTTAATTAAAAAATTAAAAAATAATTAGCAATCGATTTTGTGATTGATATATTAATTAAAAAAATTAAACATAATTAGCGACTGATTTTGCCATTGATTTTGTTAATAAAAAATTTTAAAATAATTAGCAACTAATTTTGCGATCGATTTTGCAATCGATTTTAAAAAATAAAATTTTATAAAATTTAAGTTATTATTTTAATTTTTTGGTTGCTAATTCAGTTGTAAATATCATTAACGATCGATTGTTAGTTTTTAGCATAAAATTTTTTTATCGCTAAAATCTTTTTTTTGCGTATATGTTTACTAAGATAGAAGGACAGCCATGGTGGGATGGTAGGAGGGGTAGGATGGCATCGACTGGCGTGGAGAAGATAAGAAAATTAAAAAAAAAAGAAAAAATAATAAAATATATAGTATATATAATAAATAAATATTATCTATAATGGTTATGTAGTCTTATTATAATAACTATCAAGTATATCTTTATCATTTTATTAAAGACTTATTTTTAATCTGAGTCTAGATCAAACTAAATCAATTTAAACAATATATATAATATATATATATATATATATATATATATATATATATATATATATATATATAAAATAAGAAAAGATATAATATATATAATAAATAAATATTATCTACAATGGTTATATAATATTATTATAATAACCATCAAGTATATCTTTATTATTTTATTAAAAACTTATTTTTAATAGATCGAACTAAACCAAATATTAGACCTAGTGTTTCTGTATTAAATAAACAACCTCGTTTTGGAAGAGGTAGAGAAAACTAAGGAAATCAAGAATATTGGACTTAGTGTTTCTGTATTAAATAAACAACCTTGTTTTGGTGGTGAACAGTTACATTTCATAGTCTCGAAACTAAGGAAATCAAGGGAAAACAACTGCAAACATCAAATCGGGAAAAAATAATTTGGAGGAGAACGGGTACATTTCATGGTCTCGAAACTAAAGAAATAGAAAGGAAAACAACTCCAAACATCGGTTCTGAAAAATGCTTCTTTTTTTTTTTCTTTTCAATACCAACTTCCCTCAGCTGAATTCAAAGTTTCAAGGTCCAAACGTCGAATCTAGTAAGGACCCCAGACTCTGAATCTGGGAAAAGCTATTAGGAATAAAGCAACTTTAGCACGACAACTCAAGTGGCAGAAAGGTCATACTCTTTTACTACCAAACAAGTGGGTGATTTAATTAATTGAGATTTGTATAGTTTAACTCTGATCGTTTAACGTAACAAATATGCCCTGGCTAACTTGAAGAGTATCTGTTGCACAAGAAAATCTAAAACAAACTATCACCATGGAATTCGGGAACGATTTCTTAGACTGATCAGGACAAAATTAGTTACAGGCAATTGACCAAAGTGACTGGTTAGATCCACGTCATGACAACTTTATATGAATATAAAGGCTTTAATCTTAAAGCCGAATAACCTACATAACTTTGGTATCGAAATATTGGAACTTTATAGGGCAATAGCCATTGATGGCTTCCACAATTTCCATACATTCAGTCTGCATGTACTCCTTAATTTTCAATTTTCAATCCTAACTAAACCAAATAAAATAATATATGGAGCTTAATTAGATAAATTGAAATATTAACATGTATTAAATAAACAACCTCGTTTGAAGGAGAACAGTTACATTTCATAGTCTTAATATTAAACTTAGTGTTCCTATATTAAATAAATAGTAATCTCATCTTGAAGGAGAACAGTTACATTTCATAGTCTCGAAACCAAGGAGATCCAACTCCAAACATGGAATTGGAATAAAAAAAACATGGAGGAGAACGGTTACATTCCATGGTCTCGCAGCTAAGGAAATCAAAGGGAAAACAACTCCAGACATCGAATCTGGGAAATGCTTTTCTTTCTTTTCAATCCGAAAAGTTGCCAACTTCCCTCCGCTGAATTCAAAGTTTCAACGTCCAAACATGGAATCTGGTAAGGACCCCAGTCTATGAATCTGGGAAATGCTATCACGAACAAAGCAACAACTCTAAGTGGCAGACACGTCGTACTCTTTACTACCAAACGGATGGGTGATTTAATTAATTGAAATTTGTATAGTTTAACTCCAATCGGTTAACGTAACATAGATGCCCCGGCTAACTGGAAAAGTATCAAAATCTAAAACAAGCAGCAGACGTGACTAACGGACGTATAAAACACAACTTAGTAGATACATTAATTGGGGTCATAGAGCAGCAACTCCTTCAAAGTTTGGGCAAAAAAAAAAAAGGAAGGAAAAGAACAGGAACGGTGCGACACTAGAAGGCCTCAACAGGAATCTGGTGAGGTAGGGGACTTTATTAGAGAAGGATTAAAGAAAGTTACAGGGCTCTCTTTCACAATTCTGCCAGTTGGCTTGTTACAGACTGCATCCTCCAACAAGTCTTGCAACATTTTTTTGCAGGTGTCCAACTCCCAAAAGACTGAGCAAGGATCCTGATTATTTGGAATATTCCATCTTGATATCCCACTAATCAGTGCCGAGAGAAATCAAGTGGAAGCCTTTTCATCTCCATTTGCATCAAGGGAGGAGGGTTCAGCAACCTTACCTGGTGCAGCAAGTAGGAAAAACATCAGTCAATATGTCTTCTTCCATGGAGACCGGTCCAATTCAATCTTGTCCTGTACAAGATTGAACCAACCATATTGCTGCCTCCATTTAATCCAGTTCAAGAGAACTTGGAAGGCTACCATTGAATACCCAATGGGAGCACTCCATAATCACAAAAGCAGTTTCCTGTCAGGCAAATTCTTCACCAAATGGAATCACTTTCAAGTTTCAACCAACTAGATTTCTTAATTTTCGCACGAAGGGAAAGTTTAAAGTCGCATTGTCAAAGGTTCTTCGGTACAAGACTGGCAAGAACTAGGTATATATGGAGACATGATGATCGAGAAAAAAATTACATATCGTAACTACCAACTCAACTCATATAACGAAGACATCAGAACCAGGGGGAAGCAAATATTCTGAAGAAGCACTAGTTCAGAATTGCAGAACATTTGAGATCACTGAGGGTTTGGTGGCCTACTGTTCGCCGCGGAAACCCTCGAGCCCCACTCCAGCAACTCTTTGCTGGTATCATCCTTGTGCACGATAACTTCTATGAAGCACAAGCAGTCTATCTTCGGACCCAGTGCTGTCTGGATCGCCTCCTTAAGCTCCTCCTCGCATTGAACCTACGTAAAGATATGCATAATTTTAGTTATTACTTGATGAATACAGATACCTAACCAGAAGTCCTTTAATGACCATGCATTAGTTTCTTTGATTCCAACAAACCTTCGTCGTCCAGCATTTGCCGTCGCCATTGTGGATAGCATCCACCAGGGCGGTGTAGTTCCAGTTCTTGATGACATTGTAAGGGCCATCGTGGATCTCCACCTCAATGGTGTATCCCCCATTGTTTATGAGGAAAATGATGGTGTTCTGCCCGCACCGCATCATCGTTGAAATATCTTGGACGGTCACCTGATTTGGACAAGGAACAGGTTCAGATCATAAGAATTGTACCTCCGCAACACTTCCCTTCATTTATTAGTTAGTAAGAAGGCTTAATATTTTTAAGAGTTTCATATGGGATCTAATCCAGATGATACCTGAAAGCTTCCGTCACCAATGCAGGCAATCACACGCTTATCCCTTGCTGCTTGGGCGTACCCCAGAGTCGCTCCCACAGACCATCCAATAGAACCATATTGCATTTGGAACTCATATCTGAACGTGCCAACTCGTTATTAAGCATCAAACGACACAAGGAGTGAAGAACTGCTATAAACGCAAAACATACAAGTTATGGAACGAGGCCTTACCCACAACCCTGTGGCAGTTTAAGCTTCTGGCAGTTGAACCAAGAATCACCAGTCTCAGATATCACAGCGGTGTCACTTGTTAGCATGTTCTGGATGTGCTTGAAGAGCACATTCACCCTCAGAGGCTCCTTGGGCTTGCACTCGGGTGGGACACCGTCGGGCACAAAGATCCGGTGGTAGTTGTCATAGGCATTAGTGTTGCGCTTGAGCCGCTTGGCGAGCTCCCGGAGGAAGTCCTTCATCAGGATACACCCAAAAGCAGGGCCATTGGCAACCACCACACGGTCGGGCAGCACGATGATGGACTTCTCCTTCTTGAGTAGGAGGGAGTACCCGACCGAGCTATAGTCATTGAAGATGGGCCCCGCAAAGAGGTATGCATCGGCCGACTCCACGATCTCGGCACAGAAAGCAGTACTGATGGCACCCCAGTAGGTTCCAATGAAGTGTGGGTGGTGCTCCGGAACGAGTCCCTTTGCCGACGGCATCACGGCTACGGGGTAGCCGCAAGCATCTGCCAGCTCCACAAAGGCCTTTCCAGCCTTGGCCACCCTGATCTTGGGGCCTCCGACCAAGACCGGCTTCACCGCCTTGTTCAGGAACTCGGCGGTGGCTTCAACAGCCGCCTCTAGGCCTATCTTGTTGCTCAATCTGATGACAATAACAATCACCGATCACTAAAACTATATATAGCTCATTGAACAGCTCAATATTCAGGAAAAATATATAAGAGAATGTTTCTTAAATGATGATGAGATCTAAGAACGTAAACAGAAGGAAAACCATGTTGTGCTATATATAAGCACTATGACTGAAGGCCATTGTACAATACCATAAAACAAACGGATTTAACGAAAGAAACGATTTTTGAATCACTCCAGAGATCAAAAACAGAGGAGGTTGTTGCCATCCGTACCTGGGAGCAAGGAAGAAAGGGACGGGCTCCCGGCTGAAGGTGGGATGAGGAATAGCCGGCAGATTGCAACCGACGCTAATATAGACGGGCTTGCTCTCCTTGAGAGCAGTGGAGATCGCAGTATCGATCAGCTCATGGGCATCCTCCAGGTTATTCACCACCGCCTGTTAACACATACACAAAAGGCCCCAAGATTCAATCTTTAAGCGAGAAACAGAGCCAAGTTTAAACTTTAAATAGGAAAAGGACTCTCACACACAGAGAGAGAGAGAGAGAGAGAGAGAGAGAGAGAGAGAGAGAGAGATTGAGAGAGCGGATTGTTAGTTTTATACCTGGTAGCAGGTGACGGTCTGGAAACAGCGGAGCTCCTGGGAGAAGTCAGGGAGGCCGATGGTGTGATGGAGGATGCGGTTGGTGCCGTAGTCGTTGGAGTTGGGACCGCCGACGATGCAAATAACAGGGAGGTTCTCGCTATAGGCACCGGCGATGGCGTTGAGGACGCTGAGGCCGCCGACGGAGAAGGTGACGACGCAGGCGCCGACGCCGCGGGAACGGGCGTAGCCGTCGGCAGCGTATCCGGCGTTGAGCTCGTTGCAGCACCCGATGAGGTTGAGGCCGGGCTCGGCGATGAGGTGGTCAAGGAGGGTGAGGTTGAAGTCGCCGGGGACGGAGAAGACGTCGTTGGCGCCAACCTGGACGAGGCGGCGGGCGAGGTGACGACCGAGGGTGGCACCGGCGTCGCAGATGGAAGCAGCGGCGGGGCTGATGGGGTGGCAGGCGAAGGCGGGAAGGGAGCCCACCTCATTGCAGACGGGCTTCGCCACCCCGTCCACGCTGCCGATCGAGGTGTCCATCGATCTCAAGACAGGAAGGGGAACCGGTTAAGGAGTACAGTTGAGAGAGCTTTGGCAGTGTTTTTTTTGTTTATAGACAGACGAGGGGAGATGGGAAATTTCGTTTGGGGTTTTTTTTTTTTTTTTGGACGAGCGTTGGGGATGGAATGAAAGCGAAGATATTTATAGCAGGTGGAGGAATCGGGGTTCGTAGATTTCCCCTGGTTCGTGGTTTTGGGCGTACCGTGGTCGGTGGAACCTTTGTTCTGTCTGTGGTTTTGAGAGAAACATTGGGCGGTGCGGAGATCATTTTTGGCAGTGGTTTTGCTTTATTTATGTGAAAGTAGGGATCTTTTCATCAAATAAGAAAGCAAAAAAAAAAAAAAAGCATGGTGAGGCTGGGGCCTTCGGGCTGATGTTATTGGTCGGATTCACGGGAAGCTGGAGCTGAAACCATTTGCCATGTACGAAATAATTACTTCGACCAAATGAAATCGATTATTAAAAAAAAAAAAAAAAGGAGCTCCGGAGCTCCAATTCTGCCTACCAACCATCCCCTAGATGAGAGATTCCAGCTTAGAAGATATAAAATATTAAAAATCCTAATTTGACGAATATTCGCACTTTAAGACCGCATGTTCCATGGAATAAAAGTTCATAGAGGTATGCTGAGTTACACATTAATGGAGTCAATATGTTGATTAAATGTAGAAGTGTGATAATGCGTGAAAGATACCTAACATGATAAAGAAAATTTTTCATAGTATGGTAGGACCCGGCGAGTATGATATTTTGTTTTTTAATTTCTCCTGTATGATGGGGCCAAGGCTTTTTTTCTTTTGTTTTTGTTGAAATGGGGCAAGGCATTTAGATCGAGCATCCAACTTCTCTGGTGAAAGATGTACCGTGTCCGTGAAACTTCTATTTTTCTTTTTTTTTTTTGTGAGAAAGTTACGGTTTCAAGATCTGGAACCAGGCATGTGATGTCACTCTCAGGGCATTCCCGTTGAGATTAAGCTTAGATATTTGTGTTAAAATCGTGATGGTCCTAGTAAGATTTTGATAGTGACGTCTCCTTATTTTGTCCTGTCCCATTTAGTATGCTTATTATCGAGGAAAAACTACTATGGTAAAATTAAATCGTGTTATAATATTTTAACAAAATTGATATATTAAGTGTCCAACGTCCAACCATAATTAAGTTCCACAGGCAAATATATCCATCACCCGAACTTGAATTCCTGGCAGATCTGGAATTTTTGACCACTTACGTATTTTCAAATTAGACTACTTTTAGGTTGAATTGGATTCGGATCATATTAATTACTTTAAATTATTTTTTTTTCTATAACAAAGATAAATTTTTTTAGGTTAATTCAATAAGTATTCAAATTTTATCACAAGATTAGCTATGGTGAATTATTTTAGGTGTGGGCATAGGAGATCATCACAGCTTAGAGATTCTCTTATTTCCTACCGTTTATACTGTTTATGCATGCGAATCCTTGGTGGCTGTCATCTTAACCTAATTCAAAATGATTTAAAATAATTACAAATTCCAACATTCCACTTCAAATACGACAAAAGTTAAATTAACATCGTAATTAAGTCTGATGCAAGTTAATTTGCGAACCTGTTGGCACTTCTCTTTATCCAAAGTTTATTTTGCTTGCGTCTTTGAATGCCAGGTATAGTACAGTAGTGACAAAAACTTCCAGACCAAGCTCCATAATCTTTGTGCATTGGTGCTCAGTTAAATGCCCGCAAACCATCTCTAGCAGAACACCCAGCTACTAAACTTGCCTTCTATTGTGTGGAAAATTCTGTTATTCGAACTCTCAATTAATGTTCGCAATTCAAAAAGAACCATTTAGACTATAGACTTCTCTAACAACCACCTATCTGCACGGTGGGCCAACAAAGTTTACTTTAAAAATATGTAACATGGCATGAAGGATGCTACCATTTAGACTATAACTCTCTTACAACTATCTATCAGTACGTAATTTCAAACAAAGTCGTCTCTATAAACGTGTAACATGAGTTGATCAAAAAAAAAAAAAAACATGTAACATGGCATGAAGGATGCTACCTATTGGTTGTTGGGCGCAACGAAAGGCATGCTACAATACACCGCTGTCCGTTGCTCGGTTGGCCGATAGAGGCGGTCACCCGGGCATCCACTTTGTCCTTTTTTTCTCATTTTTTTCTCTTGACTCAAAGACCTGGAGCCACAAAACCACGTCGCCGTCTGCAATTCGACGTGTTTCTGGTTTCCCTCCCCCACTGATTTTGAATGCCAGAACCTTCTGCGTGCAAGCCCATAAAACGCGATACCAGTAGACATGGCATATATATATATATATATATATATAGCCATCTTCTGGGTGCAAGGCCTTTTTGATTCATTAATAAATTATCACAAGTTAATATTAAGAGAATAGAAGAATAAGATTATGATGAAGATCTAAGAAGTTGAAACATGAGTATCTGGAAGGAACGTATTGGAGCGAAGAAACTTTGGATTATAAGAAAACTTGTTACATACGTATATGATAAAATTATAGTATATTATAGGTCTATCCAAGTCAAATGAGGGTTTACGATAGATCCATCGAGGTTGACTGTGTCGCATCAGTCGTTCCCCCTAGAAAACGCCAGTAGTTGGTGGTGGCACGAGGGAGTCATGTGGGCGCCGACGTCAGTCTACCGGCATCATCATGTGACCTGAGATGGACGGCTCCCAAGGAGAAGGTACAGGATTCGAACGGTGGCACCGGTCCCAAGCGGTGCGCCGTTCTGGGAAACCAGGGCGCGCTTTCGCCGCGGGAGGGAGCAATCCATGGGAGACATCCCACCGTATTCTACCCGCGGAATCGGAGTCGGCTCACCTTTTTAATTTCCGTTTCTTTCTTCCCTTCCTTCCTTCCGTAGTGGAATTTATGTGGAGTTTGGTCAACAATGAAATTGATTTCGCCACCAACTTGATTCCCGTCGTCACCACGTTTCCAAGTTTTTCATTAAATTTCTTTCTATTTATTATTTAATTAAAAATAAAGGAGATCATATCTTTATTTATTTATTGCCGGTTACTATCTAAAATTTAAACTGCAATATTTTGAAATATACAGCAGCTATTAATTACGACTGTGAATACTGATCCGCGGTTTCCTGCTAATAACGATATAAGATGTTGTTATTATTATTATTATTATTTGCTAGAATATAAGATGTTATTTAAAACATGTCCTGTATGCCATGGCAGCTACGAGGAAAAATTTTTAATACGCAATTGGGTTGCATCTGCCTCATGTACACATAGATTAGCACTTCTGCCATATGCGACAAAAACTGCTACTTTGAGGCTAGTAACCTTGGTGAATGCTAAAATTAATCCGTCGGTGCCCCAGCAAATTGGAAATAGGTGTCCCATCACATTTGCTTCGATATAAAATTAGATGTACCTATTATATATGATACCAATCCAACCGTAAAATAACATGCATAAACATATATATGTTATATAATTTTTTTTTTTTAATTTATATTTTTAAATATTATTTTACTATTTAATGGTGTATAAACTAAGCAGTGCATCTAGTCCAATCAATAATGACATCTCATCTGATTAAAGCAAAAGTGATATGGCACCTGAAATGGATGGAGAAGCATATATTCATAGAGATTTTATAAATGACAAGTTTAGTGTTCATGTATCCATGTTAGTGAGCCTAATATTCGATGGCATGCCATACATGTATATGTATATGCTGAGAGAAATTTGTTTTTTCTTTTCTTTTTTTTTTTTACTTTTTTTTTAGTGCGATGCGACATCGCACATATACAGTATATGTTCATAGAAGCAAATCAGAAAAGATGGACGCTCCGTTTATCGTGTGGTCTAGATTAACTGGATCTCTACTTTTAGTCAATTAGGCCTATCATTTTTGCCATCATTTTATCCATGGCCATTTACAAATTGATCTAATTATATATCCGAACTTAAGTTTCCTTTTTTTTATCCATGATCACGGCAGTACACATGTAGAATGGAGTATGCTGTATGCCTTCGTAGAAGAAAACCAAAATATCAGAAAAGGAACATAGTTTCTTAAGAGTTCGTTTGATTGGAATATATTAAATTATGAGATAATTTAATAATTTTAAAAAAATATTTATTTAAAAAATAATTTTTTTATATTTAATTGATAAAAAAATTATTTTAAAAAATAATATTAAAAAATTTATTATATTTGATTAGAGATAATCTTATATAGAAAAATGATAAAATTTATATATATATTTTAATATAAAATATTTTTTTAATACTAAGTTAGTATTGGCATCTTCAATTAGTTTTTATATAATGATTATAAATGCATAGCCCTTTGCATAATGTCATCTTCATCTTAATTTTTTTGTAAAATTTTTTTATTGGATGAATTTAGAAAAATATTATAACAAATTCAATGATTACATATGCAACTTTATTGAGCATATTTTTATCAAATATAAATTATCACCATTCAAAAATTTACCAAATACCGATCTCTCCTTGGTATTTATTTTATCATTTCTCTTCGAAAAATAAATATGGGGCTCACCAATTTTTTTACCATCTCTTCCTTCCACTTTTCATACCAAACATGGTAATCCAATATGAATTCATTTTTCCATATTAGATTACCCCCCAACCAAATGGAATTGGGGTATGTTAAATTAAGGAATAATTTAATAATTTTTAAAAATTATTTATCTAAAAAAATAATTATGGAGGAAAATAGTTTTTACCATATTTGGTTGGTAAAAAAAATGCTCCAAAAAATGATACTAGAAAATGATTACTATATTTGATTTGAGGTAAATTTATATAAAAATATAATCAAATTTATAAATATATCCTTCAATATAAAATAATTTTTAATACTAGGATAGTATTATCATCTTTAATTAGTTTTTATATAATTATTGTAATCATATAGTTTTTTTTGTATAATATCATCTTCATCTTAATTTTTATGCAAAATTTTTTTATTAAATGAATTCAAAAAGATATCAGAATAAATTGATATATGCAACTTTATTAGGAATATTTTTGTCAAGTATAGATTACCATTACTTGAAAATTATCAAATACTAATCTTCCTATAATATTTATTTTATCTTCTCTCTCCAAAAAAAAATAGGATCCATCATTTTTTTTACTATCTCTCCTTCACTTTTTATACTAAATATGATAATCTAATATTCTAATTATTTTTTCATGCCGGAATATATCCCCAACCAAACGAATCCAAGAGATTTCATTGTGTTGTCTAGACTAGCTATATCTCTTCTGTTAGTCAATTAGGTTTGTCCTCTATTGCTTTCATTTAACCTATAATTGTTCACAAATTGATGAGTTATGTTATGGTGGTTGTTGGGGATAAATTCCGCTCCTGCTGAAGTCAAGTTTAATGCTCTACCTAATGCAATCAGTAGTCGTGGAAGAGCTTCAACGGACGGATTTTAGCCAAACTCCTGCAGTCGGTCGAACTACTTAGCGGTCGAGCTCCTTGGACTCCCAGCAGCCAGGCTTTAGCCGAACCCCCAGCGTTCGAGCTCCTTCGAATCCATTCAGCCGGCCGAACTGCTTAGCGGCCGAGCTCCTTGAACTCCAAGCGGTCGAACTTTAACGAAATCCCCCAGCGCCCGAACTCCTTAACGATCGTCCCTCGATCAAACTCCTCAAGCGGCCGTCCCTTCAGCCGATCGAGCTCCTCCGAACTCCTCTACGGTCGAGCTGCTTCCGAGCTTTTCCTTCAGCCAAACTCTCTTACAAGTCCAAACTCCTCTGGACGAACTGTCGCCATCAGTCTACAACAAACGACAACACCGGACGATATGGCCACCATTACTGACGACACTACTCTCTCCGTAACCAGCCCCATGCGGCCCATGACCTACCGGTATGGCTGTCACTATCCGCCTGACGATGCCTTCCTCTTCGTACCAAACTCCATGCGGCCTCAACAGCTCTCTGCCAGGCGGTATGGCCGTCACCATTAACTAAGCTCCGTCTATAAAGAACCCTCCAGATACGCTAATCTCTAACCTTTCGGATCTCTGAGCTCTCATCTTCTTCTCCAAGCTCTGGAACTCATTCCCGAGCACTCCATTCTTGTTGACCAGAACTGACTTGATCGTGGGAGGGTTCCGCCGGAGCTACCCCCCACCGGCTCCGGATGGGACTTTGTTTTGCAGGTCCCCGACAGCGACCTCATCAGTCTCCACTCCAGCGGATTCCGACGACGATCAGATTCTGCGTCAACAGATTGGCGCTAGAGGAAGGGCTTGAACCTCCAAGGTTTTCTTGTTCTTAAAGGAGTGCTCGACGATAATTTTTCTCTTTCCTCTCCGGAGATTTCTCTTCTTCCTCACTAGAGTTCTTTTCCAAAGAGAAAATGCCTCCCAAGAGAGCTTCGACTCGGCGATCGGTGGCCTCCGCGCCAGATCCATCTGCTCCCATCCCGTTGAGACGATGCTAGCCATGCAATAACCTCTGGCGGGGACTTTGCCAGCAAACCCGCCATGAGGACGCGGGGAACCGACCTTAAGGAAGAGCATTCGGGCCCTAAGAAAGGATAAACGGAGAGCAGAGGCCCTCCTGCAGAAGCATGAAGTTCTCCGTGGAAGGTTTTGCAAGAAGGCAGAATGAAGTTCGGCTGCATCCACGACCTTCCCAATGCATAAGAGGCCAAACTTCACCTCGAGCGCGAGCTCGCCGTGGGCGAGGCTGTCCAAGAGGGCATGAAGTTCACCCAGAAGGGCGGAAAGATGTTCGGCGTGGGCGAGGCCGCCGAACTCCCCATCAAGGGCTCCGACCAAGAGGGCATGAAGTTCACCTAGGAGGGCGGAAAGAAGTTCGGCGTGTACGAGGCCGTCGAGCTCACCGCCGAACTCGCCATCGAGAAAGCCCCAATAGAGGGGCATGAAGTTCTTCGGAATGAAGTTCGGCAAAATTAAGGCCGAACTCCCCCTCGAAGCTCATCATCGGGATGAAGTTCGGTGCAAAGAAAGCCGAGCTCCCCCTCGAGCTCATCGTCAAGGAAGTTCGGACAAAGAAGTAGAAAGTTCTCCAGTTCGGCGTGAGGAAAGCTGAGCTCCCCCTTGAGCTCGTCGGCAAGCAGAAAGTTCTCCCATGGAGGGTTTTGCGGAAAAGTGGAATGAAGTTCGCCATAAATGAGACCGAACTCTACCTCGAAGCTCATCATCAAGGAAGCCCCGACAAAGGGACATAAAATCCTCCCGCCGAAGCTTTTTCGCGGAAAAGCGGAACGAAGTTTGGCTCAAGCGGGCGGAATGAAGTTCTCTCGCGGAATGAAGCTCGGCGCAAGTGAGGTCGAACTCCCCCTCAAATCTCATCGTCGGAATGAAGTTTGGTGCAAGCAACTCCCGCTCGAGTATGTCACCAAGGAAGACCCCTACAAAGATTTTACAGGAGATGAGATGAAGTTCGGCCGCACTAACGACTGCCCCAGAGAAAGCGAGAACTCCCTCCGAAAGCAGGCGGGCCCGAACTTCTCGAGCTCGCCACTGAGGAAGCCCCGACAGAGGGGCGCAAAGAAGCCCTCCTCCCGGAAGGTTCCATGACTACGCCCCCCTCAACGCTCCTCGAACCCAGATTCTCATCGAAGTTAGGAACCAGCTGCCAACACCAGAAGGATTGTGGTCTTCCCCAAACAAGCGCGATCAAAGCAAGTACTGCCTCTACCATCGTAATCACGGCCACGACATTGAGGAATCCATGCAGCTTCGAGACGAGATTGAGGAGCTCATCAGAAAGGGGCAGCTGGGTAAATTTCTCCGACATCAGTCTGAAGAAAGAAAAGATCGATCGAGGGCGCTACCATAGTCAGAGACGGCAAGAAGCTCGACGCTGCCATAGCCAGAGACGGCAAGGAAGCTCGGCACTGCCATAGCCAGAGACGGCAAGGAGGTCGGCCACCTCACGGCATCATCCACATTACCCCTGGGAGGAGCTTGGTACATCGGCGATTTGTCATCTCCCAGCGACAAGAGCTTGCTCCAAATTGAGAAGGCCAGCATGAGATAGAGCAGATCGTCCACCCCGGGACTTACTGCCGAAGAAATGCGGAGGAACAACACTACCACGACCTTAAAACACAGAATTTGCGGATGCGCTGCTAGTAATTTCTTTTCAATAAATTTCTTTCCTTTCAATAATGTTATTTCTAGATGCGAAAACTATGCGATGACAGGAAAGAAGCAGTCAATAATTGCCACGTTAGAAATAGGAGGAGAACCTCGTCCTAACGCGAGCAACAACCTCAGCTAGAGATAAGATCTCTCTCGAGCGAAGGCCTCGTTCACAAAGGACAAGATGGGGGGAGAGGCCCTGACAGCGGCCCTTATGTGCCCCCACAGCCCGTTAGGAACAGGAGGAGAACCTCGTCCTAACGCGAGCAACAACCTCGGCTAGAGATAAGATCTCTCCCGAGCGACCGTGGACAACCTCGGTTAGAGATAAGATCTCTCCCGAGCGACCGTGGGATCAATCTCGGCTAGAGATAAGATCTCTCCTCGAGTCAACCTCGATTAGGAACGAATGACAATAATCCCGACTAGAGATAAGATTCTCACGAGCGACCGTGGACAACCTCGGCTAGAGATAAGATCTCTTCCGAGCGATCGAGTCAACCTCGGTTAGGAACAGGAGAAGAACCTCATCCTAATGCGAGCAACAACCTCGGCTAGAGAAAAATCTCTTCTGAGCGACCGTGGACAAGATAAGATCTCTCCCGAGCAATCGAGTCAACCTCGATTAGGAATAGGAGGAGAACCTCGTTCTAATGCGAGCGACAACCTCGGCTAGAGATAAGATCTCTCCCGAGCGACCGTGGACAACCTCGGCTAGAGATAAGATCTCTTCCAAGCGACCGAGTCAATCTCGATTAGAAACAGGAGGAGAACCTCATCCTAATGCGAGAAACAACCTCGGTTAGAGATAAGATCTCTTCCGAGTGACCGTGGACAATCTCGATCAGAGATAAAATCTCTTTCGAGCGATCAAGTCAACCTCGATTAGGAACAGAAGGAAAACCTCGTCCTAACGCGAGCGACAACCTCAGCTAGAGATAAGATCTCTCCCGAGCGACGGGGACAACCTCGGCCAGAGATAAGATCTCTCCCGAGCGACCGTTGCCAATCTCGACTAGAGATAAGATCTCTCCGAGCGACCGTGGACAACCTCGGCTAGAGATAAGATCTCTTCCGAGCGACCGAGTCAACCTCGATTAGGAACAGGAGGAGAACCTCTCCTAACGCGAGCAACAAACTCGGCTAGAGATAAGATCGCTCCCGAGCGACTGAGTCAATCTTGGTTAGGAACAGAAGGAGAACCTCATCCTAATGCGAGCAATAACCTCGGCTAGAGATAAGATCTCTCTCGAGCGATTGTAGACAACCTCGGCTAGAGATAAGATCTCTTCCGAGCGATCGAGTCAACCTCGGTTAGGAATAGGAGGAGAACCTCATCCTAACGCGAGCAACAACCTCGGCTAGAGATAAGATCTTTCCCGAGCGACCGTGGAACAACCTCTACCAGAGATAAGATCTCTTCCGAGCGACCGTGGATAACCTTACCAGAGATAAGATCTCTTCCGAGCAACCGTGGACAACCTCGACTAGAGATAAGATCTCTCCCGAGCGATAGAGTCAACCTCGACTAGAGATAAGATCTCTCTCGAGCGATCTTTGACAACCTCGATCAGAGATAAGATCTCTCTCGAGCGAAGGCCTCGTTCACAAAGAACGAGATGGGGGAAGAGGCCCTGACAACGACCCTTATGTGCCCCCACGGTCCGTTAGGAACAAGAGAAGAACCTCGTCCTAACGTGAGGCCCTGGCAGCGGCCCTTATGTGCCCCCAAGGCCTATTAGAAATAGGAGGAGAATCTCGTCCTAATGCGAGCAATAACCTTGGCTAGAGATAAGATCTCTTCCGAGCGACTGAGTCAACCTCGGTTAAGAACAGGAGGAGAACCCGTCCTAACGCGAGCAACAACCTCGGCTAGAGATAAGATCTCTCTCGAGCGACCGTGGACAACCTCGGCTAGAGATAAGATCTCTTCCGAGCGACTGAGTCAACCTCGATTAGGAACAGGAGGAGAACCTCATCCTAACGTGAGCAACAACCTCGCTAGAGATAAGATCTTTTCGAGCGACCGTGGACAACCTCGGCTAGAGATAAGATCTCTCCCGAGCGACCGAGTCAACCTCGATTAGGAACAGAAAGAGAACCTCGTCCTAACGCGAGCAACAACCTCGGCTAGAGATAAGATCTCTTTCGAGCGACCGTGGACAACCTCGGCCAGAGATAAGATCTCTCCCGATGCGACCGTGGACAACCTCGACTAGAGATAAAATCTCTCCCGAGCGACAGAGTCAACCTCGGCTAGAGATAAGATCTCTCCCGAGCGACTATTGACAACCTCAGCCAGAGATAAAATCTCTCCCGAGTGGAGGCCTCATTCACAAAGGATGAGATGGGGGAGAGGCCCTGACAGCGGCCCTTATGTGCCCTCATGGCCTGTTAGGAACAAGAGGAGAACCTCGTCCTAACGCGAGGCCCTAACAGCGGCCTTATGTGCCCCACGGCCCATTGGAACAAAAGGAGAACCTTGTCCTAACGCGAGCAACAACCTCGGCTAGAGATAAGATCTCTCCCGAGCGACCGTGGACAATCTTGGCTAGAGATAAGATCTCTTCCGAGCGACCGAGTCAACCTCGGTTAGAAACAGGAGGAGAACCTCATCCTAATGCGAGCAACAATCTCGACTAGAGATAAGATCTCTCCCGAGCGATCGTGGAAAATCTCGGTCAGAGATAAGATCTCTCTCGAGCGACCGAGTCAACTCGGTTAGGATAGGAGGAGAACCTCGTCCTAACGCGAGCGACAACCTTGGCTAGAGATAAGATCTCTTGCGAGCGACCGTGACAACCTCGACTAGAGATAAGATCTCTTTCGAGCGACTGAGTCAACCTCGATTAGGAATAGGAGGAGAACGTCGTCCTAACGTGAGCAACGACCTCGGCTAGAGATAAGATCTCTTTCGAGCGACAGAGTCAAAAGCCTCGTTCATAAAGGACGAGATGGGGGGAGAGGCCCTGACAGCGGCCCTTATGTGCCCCCACGGCCCATTAGAAATAGGAAGAGAACCTCATCCTAACGCGAGCATCAACCTCGACTAGGGATAAGGTCCACGACAACCTCGGTCAGAGCCTCCGAGACAATCTCGGCCAGAGATGAGATCTCTCACGAGCGATCGAGACAACCTCGGTCAGAAATAAGATCGGGGACAACCCCGATTGTAGATTAGATCTCTCCCGAGTACCTGTATCAACCACGACAGGAGATGAGATCTCTCCCGGGCTTTATTTTCAGCACCAACTTCATCTGAAGATGAAATCTTCCCTCTAAGCTTCAACCTGAATCAGCATGGAGCCCAGAAGAGGACTTTGGCAGTTGCCTTTTCTGCACTCCCTTTCCTCGAATTTCGAGCTCGAAAGTAGGGAGGACTATTGTTGGGGATAAACCCCTCTCCTGCCGAAGTCAAGTTCAATGCTCTGCCTAATGCAACCAGTAGCCGCGGAAGAGCTTCAATGGATGGGTCTTAGCCGAACTCCTGTAGTCGATCGAACTACTTAGCGGTCGAGCTCCTTGGACTCCCAGCAGCCGGGCTTTAGCCGAACCCCCAACGTCCGAGCTCCTTCGAACCCGTTCAGTCGGCCGAACTGCTTAGTGGCCGAGCTCCTTGAACTCCAAGTGGCTGGGCTTTAAAGAAATCCCCCAACGCCCTCAAGCGGCCGTCCCTTCAGCCGGCCGAGCTCCTCCGAACTCCTCTACGGCCGAGCTGCTCCCGAGCTTTTCCTTCAACCGAACTCTCCTACAAGTCCAAACTTCTCTGAACGAACTGTCGCCATCAGTCTGCAACAGACGACAACATCGGACGATATGACCGCCATTACTGGCGACACCACTCTCTCCGTAACCAGCCCCATGCGGCCCATAACCCGTCGGTATGGCTGTCACTATCTGCCTGACGATGCCTTTCTCTTCGTACCGAACTCCATGCGACCTCAACGGCTCTCTATCAGGCGATATGGCTATCACCATCAACTAAGATCCGCCTATAAAGGACCCTCCAGATACGCTAATCTCTAACCTCTCGGATCTCTGAGCTCTCCTCTTCTTCTCCAAGCTCCGGAACTCATTCCCGAGCACTCTATTTCTGTTGACCAGAGCTGACTTGATCGTCGGAGGGTCCTGCCGAAGCGACCCTCCACCGACTCCGGACAGAACTTTATTTTGCAGGTCCTGACGGCGACCTCATCGGCCTCCACTCCAGTGGATTCCGACGACGATCAGATTCTACGTCAACAGTGGTAATAAAATATCTTAGATCGACTGATATACTTCAGAAGGCACCCCAGCTACACCCCAGCTCAATCTATCATGACGAGCACTTATTGATCAGGATATTATTATAATATCCTCTGAATAGATGATTAATACCGGAGGATTGATCTGATCCAATATTTATGGAAACATCATGGCTAGCATCTATCATCTTTAAATCGCCTCGGATAAAGAAAGTCCCCCATAGATTGACCGTAATACAACTGTAATCAGGTCGTAAACAAGCTATCATCTACTCGTCCAAAACCATCAATGATAAATTGAAAATCCTAATTACAACAGCAACCATCATTCCGTTCGAAAGATTCTTAGCAATCTCGCCACAACGAGATTAGCAGTCTAAAATCAGCAGAATGACGTAACCATCGTGTAAAAACTTTTTCATAAATATTATGAATCCTGAGGATCCAGATAAGTAAAAAAAAATCTCTTTAAAAAAAAATTAACTTCTGCTTGTTTCTGACTTGAGCATTGGTGGATCCTCGCCGAAGATCAAATTTTTTTATCTGAATTTTATTTTATAGATTTTCAAGCTTATCTGTATGAAGCTATTCTTCCAATTCTGGAGCCGATGATTCCCTACAGTAACAAGTTTCTATGGATTAATGGAATGCTTTCTTTGCATAGTTTGCATTCCACGTGCGTTCTCTTGAATTGTTCCGATGTTTTTGTTTTTTAACGTGTATACCTATAAATTTTCAAATGATGGGTCCTTTTCATCTTTTTTATTTTACTCCTAATCAAGGTCACAATGTGCTGCAGAACATGGACCAGGTACAACCTGAAAAAGGTTTCTTTTAAAAGGTAAAATGGATGGTTGAATGGCTTTGATTCCGTAAGACATTCTACATCACAGAATCCTCCTCTAGCACAAAAAGAAAGTCATAGATATGGACGGGCTCTATAATTAATTCGTAACCAACCCGCATGAGCAATGTGTTATGCTTCATAGATTCGCACAAGTTCTAAGCTAGTGGCAGGCCAGATTGGGCTAGAGTCGAACGGTTCTAATTATTGCATATAAGTAGTCCAATTATATACCCAAACTTAGGCTTTGGAAAATCCCATAACCTGTTGATCCTAGTCATTCACCAAGTTCCTATGTATGCATCTTAGATCCACGTTGCAACCATTGGCTCGTTCCTCTTTTTCCTTAGCTGTTATGTGTGAATTTTTTTCATGCAAGTGATACTTCATGCATTTGGAACTACACCTGTTATTCACCTAGTTGCATTGGTTAAAGATTGATGGAATTGGAAGGATAGAAAGACTCCATCCACTATTTGATTCAAAATAAAATCTTAAAAAGAATGAATGAAAAGAAGAAATTATCCATTTATTCATAGCAGTAGTTTGCATTCTCAAGTAGAATATGTAAAGGATAGATTTCTATATTGACAACATTATCTCTTGTTAATTTTTTAACAAAATCTTAATAATTCTTTATTTTTTCATTTAATTTATTTGTATATATTTTTTATTTGACTTATATTATTAAATTTTATTACTACTAATTTTAATTTTAACACATAATTTTCATAATTATAAGTAAATAATTAGAATTATCTTTTTTTATTATATTCACTATTTTTTATTAACTATTTGTATAAAATTAATTGATTATTTACTCAATTATAAATATTTAATTTTTATATAATTATAAATCATAAAGAATATAAGTTTATATATAATTTTAATTCTTAATATAAATAAGTATTATAAATTAATAATAATAATATTTTTTATTAAATGATAGTTTATTAAAAATATTATATAAATATTATCCATCTTTTTCTATTTTAAATTTCTTCCATACTAAATAGAAGAGAAAATTATTTTTGTTGGTGCGAAATCTGGTCGTTATCGGAGAAGTGCTGGAGTCAGAGAAGATGAGATCGCTGCTGGTGATCTACAAAACAAGTCTCGTCCAGAGCCTGGGGTGGCTCCGGCAAGATCCTCCGATGATCAAGTCAGCTTTTTCGGCCAACAGAAATAGAGTACTCAGTAGAGAAAGTTACAGAGTATTGAGAAGGAGAAGAGAGTTTGGAGAAAATATATCTGGATGATCTCTTTTATAGTCCAGAGCCTGTAAAATCCTGATAGTGACAGCCGCAACCACTTGATAGTGGGATATTCGGGGCCACGTGGGATTTGTTACGGAGAGTGGTGTCCATTATCGTGATGTGTTGGTCTGTTAGAGACCCAAGAGCTGGAGCTTGGATGGGATAGTTGCATGTGACAAAGGGCTCTTGAAGGAGTTTGGAGGCTCTCAGGATTGATCGTGCGCTGGCTTTTATTTGCTATGCTGAGGGTGTACGCCATGGTCCCTTCTCTATTAGTATCTCTGCTGTTCTTTTGAAGTTCAGCCATTCCCAGAGTTGCTCATCGATGAATAACGATAAAGTGCTGAAGTTCGTCTGGGGACAGTTCGGAAAAAATTCGACTGCTAGAGAAGTTCTGCTGAAGGAGAAATCCAGAAGGGTTCGGAAGAAGTTCGACTGCTAGAGAAGTTCTGCTGAAGAAAAAATCTAGGAGGGTCCAACTAAGATTCTGCCAAAAAAAGGAGGATCTAAGGAAGTTCGTCCGTAGGTGGCCACACAAGTTATTGGAAGGAGATCGGCCAAACGGGATGCATAGAAGTCGAAAACTTAGCTGGTTCTCTGGGGCAGAAGCATCGACTGTTCAAATTCATCTGGGGAAGGAATTCACAACGTCCTGTTGAACCCAAAATCGGTCTTCCCAATCAATTGGATTATCTAACTATAGTGTTGGAGGTTGGCCATCTCAGAATGATTCAAAGTTCGAATACTCCCATGGGTTAAGGTTCAGTTTTTATAGCTGCAACTGAAGGAAACTGATTAAGAATTGGAGTCTTAGCCGAACTTCAACAGGCATGAATTTATTTCCAATAATTCTTATCCATCTTTCTATGTTTAACTAGCCATGCTGGAGGATAAATATTTTCTCTTTCTCATCCATCTTTATGTTTAACTAGGCATGCTGGAGGATAAATATTTTCTCTTTCTCATCCATCCATCCTCTATTATTCACCTTTTCTACGGTTCATTCTTTGTACCAAATAGAGAATAAATGCTATTCATAACAAAAATAGTCAAGATTGAGGTGTGACCGTTAATTTGCCAAATGTTTTGGGTCGGTCTCGTTAATGTTACTAGCAGAGGTTCACTCAGCCCATGAACATCCCTAGGTGTCGGTGGATGCCTTATACATGGATCTTAACTTTTCCTATGATATGTGCCAAACCCATCAGAATTAGGGTTACTTGAAACAGTCCTCCTAAGCTTGACTTGATTTTGTTTTTGATTATATAAGCTTGACTTGATTTAGAAGCTAAGGTGAAGCCTAAGCTTGAACACAAGCCCAAGGAACCCAAAACTGGGCATGCTAGGACCTGGTGTCTCTAATGAAGGCTAATAATAGCTGTAAGGGGCTTTCCAGCTAGGGAGGAGACGGGATGGACAGAGGGGAGAAAGTGGGCTGCCACCTGCCAGGACGATTTTATTGTTTGTAGGTCCAGGGGCCTATTAGTTTCAGGCCTGCAAAACTGATTCTAATTGGCACAGGGCTTACTAAAGCATGCATGGCCCAAAGGTAACCAAGCACAGGGCCTACTACGAACCCAATTCAAATAGTTTGAGGGAAGCCCATTGCCAGATTCTCATGAAATTTGTATGCGCAGATGACTTTGGAGCTTATGGTAGACCCAAGAGAAGTGATCATCTACCCTTGTTTCTTGTGTACGGGGGGCTTGGACAGCTTTCTTGATTTAGACCGCAGTCGCATGATATATAAGTTGGTTGATCAAGTTTGACTCCAGATTAATTTATCTTTCATGATTCTCTATTTCTTAGTGATTTGAGTTTGCATGAAAAAAGATAGTGAAATACGCTTTGTCATTGATGCACATATGTTGATGATATTTTATCTTACTGTGATTTAGCATTTTCAAAAAGAAAAAAAGAGAGGATATAGAAGCACTTTTCAGAAAAATTTGCCATGATATATATCTTAATTTTATAATCTTTTAGGATTTGGCTCCTAATTCAATGAATCAGGTAACTGTGATTTAGCCTCCTAAAATATGAGATTTAAAAAAAATAAAAAATAAAACGTTAATGATAGCTTCATGATATCATGTTCCGTAGGACCTGTTGTGTTCGACAACCACAATATATATTGCTTTTACAAGCTCAAATAATTTTTTTTTTACATTCTTTCTTAAAAAATAATATACATTAGCATACCTTTTTTGTGACTTAATCTTACAGCATGTAAAGATGAAACTTTGAGTCTTGTTGCCACTAAAATCTAGCCCGATCATTAGCAATCGAGCTGACGAGGTTATTTTTGAGGTCGGTGGGGATTTTAATTAGAATAGGTCTAAGATCATTGCCGGTCTCCAAGTTGAGGAAAGTGAGCTGGATGGTGGTGATTGTGCTTAGAATTAGAGCTTTGATGTCGATTATTTGATTTGGAATTAAAAAAAAGTCTAGATCAAAGTATATATTCTATGGGGAATTCTCTCATACTTAAATCAAGTAAAGATCTCAAAAAAAATAATGAAGATTTTAGAGTAACATAGTAGCAACTTGTTTTAAAATAATAGAGTAAGTGCAAGTAGCGAGACAAAAGAATATAGCTAGAGGTTCTTTAGGTATGGTTTATGTTGGGGATAAATCCCGCTCCTACCGAAGCCCGGCCCAACGCTCAGCCCAATGTAACCAGTAGCCGCTGAAGAGCTTCAGCGCCAGGCGCCAGGCCGAGCCCCTAACACGGCCGAACTGCCTAGAGGCCGAATCAGCGAGCCCCGACCGAACTCCTTCGGACCGACCCCAGGCGAGCCCGTGCAGCCGAACTCCTTCGGACTTCCCATGGCCGAACTGCTTAGAGGCCGAACTCCTCTGCACCAAGGTCCGGGCCGAACTGCCTAGAGGCCGAATCAGCGAGCCCCGGCCGAACTCCTTCGGACCGACCCCAGGCGAGCCCGTGCAGCCGAACTCCTTCGGACTTCCCACGGCCGAACTCCTTCGGACCGACCCCAGGTGAGCCCGTGCAGCCGAACTCCTTCGGACTGCCCACAGCCGAACTCCTTCGGACTTCCCACGGTCGAACTTCTTCGGACTGACCCCAGGCGAGCCCGTGCAGCCGAACTCCTTCGGACTGCCCATGACCGAACCCCTCAGCGAGCCCTGGCCGAACCAACTAGCAACCGAAGTCCTTCAACTAGCCAGTCGAGCTTCTTCGGGCCTCTCAGCGGTCGAACTCCTCGGCAACCGTCCCGCGGCCGAACTCCACAGATGGCCGACCCTTCAGCCAGACGAACTCCCCCAGCTTCCCCCTCGGCCGAACTCTGTTACAAGTCCGAACTCCATTGGACGAACTGTCGCCTGCAGCAAGACCGGACGGCGCCTTCCTCTCCGTACCGGACTTCATGCGGCCGACGACTCGCCAGTATGGCTCCCACGATCTACCGAACGACGCCTTCCTCTCCGTACTGGACTCCATGCGGCCCACGGTTCGCCGGTATGGCTCCCACGATCTACCGGACGACGCCTTCCTCTCCGTACCGGACTCCATGCGGCCCACGACTCGCCGGTATGGCTCCCACGATCTACCGGACGACGTCTTCTTCCCCGTACCAAACTCCATGCTGCCCGACGACTCTCTGCCAGACGGCACAGCCGTCACCATCAACTAAGCTCCGCTATAAAAGGACCCCTCCCGACATACTAAGGCTAAGCTCTCTGAACTCTCGACTCTCTAAGCTCTCCTCCGCATCTCTAAGCTCCGGAACTCATTCCGAGCACTCCATTACTGTTGGCCGGAAGCTAACTTGACCGTCGGAGGGTCCTACCGGAGCCACCACCCCACCGGTTCCGGATGGGACTTCGTTTTGCAGGTCCCCGGCGGCGCCCAGCGGCCTCGATTGCGGCGACCTCCGGCGGTGACGGATTTCTGCACCAATAGATTGGCGCTGGAAGAAGGGATGAACCTTCGAGGTTCCCTTGTTCTTAAAGGAGTGCTCGGCGACCCTTCTCTTCCCTCTCCAGAGATCTTCCTTTTCTCTTTCGAAGAGAAAACGCCACCCAGGAGAGCTTCCGCACGGCGTTCGGTGGCCTCTGCGACCCGATCCCGTCCAGGCCCGTCTGCTCCTGCTTCAGCCCCGGCGGCCTAGGTTCCACCTGAACCCGCGATGGATGTGAAGTAGTTCGGCCTGCTTGACCGACAGATCCGTGGCCGTGGCCTCACGGAGGCGTTGCACGCTTTACAGCAGCCTCCGGTAGCGACTCCACCAGCAAGCCCGCCATGAGGGCGTGAGAAATCAGCCTTAAGGAAGAGCCCAATCGCCCCGAAGAGAGAAACAGAGAGCAGAAGTTCCCCGCCGAAGCGGAAAGAAGTTCGGCTCGGAGAAAAGCCGGGCTCCCCCCAAAGCTCGGCATCAAGGTAAAATGAAGCTCGGTGGAAAGCCGAACTCCTCAACTCAACCTCCAAAATAAAGTTCGGCGCCGGCAAGGACGGAACGAAGCCCCCCTCCCAGAAGGTTCCGCAACTACGACCCGCTCCTCTAACTCGAATTCTCGGCAAAGTTAAGAGCCAACCGCCAAGACCTGAAGGACTACGGCCTCTCCAAACATGCGCGATCAAGGAGAAGATCGGCTATAGGCACTGCCGTAACCGGAAAAGACAAGAAGGTTGGCCGTCCCGCGGCGTCATCAACGCCACCCCGGGGAGGAGCTAGGAGCTAGCTACATCGGTGATTGTCATCCCCAGCGACAAAGTCAAGAGAAGCATGGTCCAAATTATGAAGGCCGGCATGAGATAGAGGAGGTCGTCTGGACTGGACTTGCTGCTCGAGGGAGCTCCGAGGAACAACGCCCCGTCGACCCCTCAAACGAGAGCGCGCTGTCCACGATTTTCCTTCGGTAAAATTCTCCCCTCTGCATAATATTATTTCTGGATGCGAAAACTATGCGATGACAGGAGAGCAGCAGTCAATAATCGCCGCGTTAGGAACAGGAGGAGAACCTCGTCCTAACGCGAGCAACAAGCTCGACCGCAGGAGATAAGATCTCCCCCGAGCGCGCACCTCGGCCGCAGGAGATAAGATCTCCCCCGAGCGCGCACATCAACCTCGGCTAGAGATAAGATCTCTCCCGAGCGACCGTTGACAACCTCGGCTAGAGATAAGATCTCTCCCGAGCGACCGTGAACAACCTCGGTTAGGAACAGGAGGAGAACCTCGTCCTAACGCGAGCATCAACCTCGGCTAGAGATAAGATCTCTCCCGAGCGACCGTTGACAACCTCGGCTAGAGATAAGATCTCTCCCGAGCGACCGAACAACCTCGGTTAGGAACAGGAGGAGAACCTCGTCCTAACACGAGCACCAACCTCGGCTAGAGATAAGATCTCTCCCGAGCGACCGTTGACAACCTCGGCTAGAGATAAGATCTCTCCCGAGCGACCGTGAACAACCTCGGTTAGGAACAGGAGGAGAACCTCGTCCTAACACGAGCACCAACCTCGGCTAGAGATAAGATCTCTCCCGAGCGACCGTTGACAACCTCGGCTAGAGATAAGATCTCTCCCGAGCGACCGTGAACAACCTCGGTTAGGAACAGGAGGAGAACCTCGTCCTAACGCGAGCAACGAGCTCGGCCGCAGGAGATAAGATCTCCCCCGAGCGCGCACCTCGGCCGCAGGAGATAAGATCTCTCCCGAGCGCGCACATCAACCTCGGCTAGAGATAAGATCTCTCCCGAGCGATCGTTGACAACCTCGGCTAGAGATAAGATCTCTCCCGAGCGACCGTGAACAACCTCGGTTAGGAACAGGAGGAGAACCTCGTCCTAACGCGAGCATCAACCTCGGCTAGAGATAAGATCTCTCCCGAGCGACCGTTGACAACCTCGGCTAGAGATAAGATCTCTCCCGAGCGACCGTGAACAACCTCGGTTAGGAACAGGAGGAGAACCTCGTCCTAACACGAGCACCAACCTCGGCTAGAGATAAGATCTCTCCCGAGCGACCGTTGACAACCTCGGCTAGAGATAAGATCTCTCCCGAGCGACCGTGAACAACCTCGGTTAGGAACAGGAGGAGAACCTCGTCCTAACACGAGCACCAACCTCGGCTAGAGATAAGATCTCTCCCGAGCGACCGTTGACAACCTCGGCTAGAGATAAGATCTCTCCCGAGCGACCGTGAACAACCTCGGTTAGGAACAGGAGAGAGAACCTCGTCCTAACGCGAGCAACAAGCTCGGCCGCAGGAGATAAGATCTCCCCCGAGCGCGCACCTCGGCCGCAGGAGATAAGATCTCCCCCGAGAGAAGCTCGGCCGCAGGAGATAAGATCTCCCCCGAGCGCGCACATCAACCTCGGCTAGAGATAAGATCTCTCCCGAGCGACCGTTGACAACCTCGGCTAGAGATAAGATCTCTCCCGAGCGACCGAAACAACCTCGGTTAGGAACAGGAGGAGAACCTCGTCCTAACACGAGCATCAACCTCGGCTAGAGATAAGATCTCTCCCGAGCGACCGTGAACAACCTCGGTTAGGAACAGGAGGAGAACCTCGTCCTAACACGAGCACCAACCTCGGCTAGAGATAAGATCTCTCCCGAGCGATCGTTGACAACCTCGGCTAGAGATAAGATCTCTCCCGAGCGACCGGAACAATCTCGGTTAGGAACAGGAGGAGAACCTCGTCCTAACGCAAGCACCAAACTCGGCCGCAGGAGATGAGATCTCCCCCGAGGGAAGCTCGGCTGCAGGAGATAAGATCTCCCCCGAGCGCGCGCTTCACTTCGGCTGTAGGAGATAAGATCTCCCCCGAGCGCGCGCTTCACTTCGACTGCAGGAGGTAAGATCTCCCCCGAGGGAAGCTCGGCCGTAGGAGATAAGATCTCCCCCGAGCGCGCACTTCAACCTCGGCTGCAAGATAGGAGGTCTCCCTCGAGTCGACTTCAACTGACGAAGATAATGTCGCCCCCGAGGAGCTCAAATCCGACCTCGACCGAAGTAGGCGAGTCTTACTTCGGCTTAAACATCAGCTTCATCGACTTTAGCCGGAAACGAGTTCCATTTCAACTCCAAATATCGACTGAAGATGAGGTCTCCCCCAAGCCTCAGCCTCAACTTCAGCGTCAATTTTGGCTGGAGATGAGACCTCCCCGAGCTTCAGATGCAACAAATGCGGAGCCTGGAAGAAGACTTCGGCAGTCGCCTGTTTTGGTACTCCCTTCCTTCAATTTTTGAACTCGGGAGTGGGGGGGCTACTGTTGGGGATAAATCCCGCTCCTGCCGAAGCCCGGCCCAACGCTCAGCCCAATGTAACCAGTAGCCGCTGAAGAGCTTCAGCGCCAGGCGCCAGGCCGAGCCCCTAACACGGCCGAACTGCCTAGAGGCCGAATCAGCGAGCCCCGACCGAACTCCTTCGGACCGACCCCAGGCGAGCCCGTGCAGCCGAACTCCTTCGGACTTCCCACGGCCGAACTGCTTAGAGGCCGAACTCCTCTGCACCAAGGTCCGGGCCGAACTGCCTAGAGGCCGAATCAGCGAGCCCCGACCGAACTCCTTCGGACCGACCCCAGGCGAGCCCGTGCAGCCGAACTCCTTCGGACTTCCCACGGCCGAACTCCTTCGGACCGACCCCAGGCGAGCCCGTGCAGCCGAACTCCTTCGGACTGCCCACAGCCGAACTCCTTCGGACTTCCCACGGCCGAACTTCTTCGGACCTGACCCCAGGCGAGCCCGTGCAGCCGAACTCCTTCGGACTGCCCATGACCGAACCCCTCAGCGAGCCCTGGCCGAACCAACTAGCAACCGAAGTCCTTCAACTGGCCAGCCGAGCTTCTTCGGGCCTCTCAGCGGTCGAACTCCTCGGCAACCGTCCCGCGGCCGAACTCTACAGATGGCCGACCCTTCAGCCAGACGAACTCCCCCAGCTTTCCCCTCGGCCGAACTCTGTTACAAGTCCGAACTCCATTGGACGAACTGTCGCCTGCAGCAAGACCGGACGGCGCCTTCCTCTCCGTACCGGACTCCATGCGGCCGACGACTCGCCAGTATGGCTCCCACGATCTACCGGACGACGCCTTCCTCTCCGTACCGGACTCCATGCGGCCCACGGTTCGCCGGTATGGCTCCCACGATCTACCGGACGGACGCCTTCCTCTCCGTACCGGACTCCATGCGGCCCACGACTCGCCGGTATGGCTCCCACGATCTATCGGACGACGTCTTCTTCCCCGTACCAAACTCCATGCTGCCCGACGACTCTCTGCCAGACGGCACAGCCGTCACTATCAACTAAGCTCCGCTATAAAAGGACCCCTCCCGACATACTAAGGCTAAGCTCTCTGAACTCTCGACTCTCTAAGCTCTCCTCCGCATCTCTAAGCTCCGGAACTCATTCCGAGCACTCCATTACTGTTGGTCGGAAGCTAACTTGACCGTCGGAGGGTCCTGCCGGAGCCACCACCCCACCGGTTCCGGACGGGACTTCATTTTGCAGGTCTCCGGCGGCGCCCAGCGGCCTCGATTGCGGCGACCTCCGGCGGCGACGGATTTCTGCACCAACAGTTTATATAAAGGAGGATCGACGCTCATCGCCAGGTAAGAGAGGCATGCTTGCTAATTGCTTGGTAACAACCTGCCTGTTACCTCTTTGTGGATTAACCATGCATCATCATGGGTGGAGATATTACCGACATGTGTTGAAGAGAACTAAAATATCTTCATATGCGTTTAAAGCCATTTATGTGGCATGCTCCTATTGTTGACATGCTATGTCGGTTAGGATCGGTTTCAAGGCATGTCAAGACTTATTTTTAAAAAATAATTTTTAAAATTTTGAAATTAAATATTTCTCAATAATTTTTATATTTTATTTTAAAAGATAATTAGTCGAAGATCCGTGCATCGTGCGGGATGGATAATTATAGTATATAATTATTAAATATTTATAATAATAAATATTTTTATATTTATATTTTATTTTATTTATTTATTATATATATTATATATATTTTTATTATTTTATAAAATATTTTTTTTCTTCTCTCTTCCTGTTTTCATACCTTCTACGCGCCTGCAAGTGCCGCTGCACCCTCCTATCACCCTATCATGGCTCTCCTTCTTTCTCGATAAATGCCAATCCCGATCGTACCCATGTCCCTTCTTTTCTTCTCATATCTTCTTCACATCCATCGGTGCCATCCCACCATCACTCTCCTTCTCTCTCAGCAAATGTCGATCCCAATCACACACCCCCGATGCTCTTGTCGATACCGTTATTATCGGTACCACCACTGAATGAAGAAAGAGAAACTTTCTCTTTTCTTTTCTTTTCTTCCTTTTTTTTTCTTTTTTTCTTTTTTCTTATAAAATAATATTTTATTATTATTATTTTTTCTTCCTTTCTATTTTCACACCTTCTTCGTGCTCGCCAATGCCGCTCTATCAGGGCTTTTCTTCTCTCTCGATAAATATTGATCCCGATCGCAGTCCCGCATCCTCATTTCTTCTCATATCTTCTTCAAATTTTTGGAGGCTATTTGACTTTCAAATCGATGGAGCATTATACTCTATTTATGAAAAATTTATTAGATTTAATCTAATCTAATCCAATGAATCGATTCAGATCTTGAAATATATTATTTTTTAAAAAATAATAAAAATATTATTTTTAAAAAATAAATTTATATGTTATTATTTTTAAAATTAAAAAAATGATATGTTATTTTTTTAAAATAATAATAAATTAATATTTTTTTAAAATATTATTTTTATTTTATTTTATTTTTAAAAAATAATATTTTTAAAAAATATTTTTATCGCTTATCCCTCTCTTATTTTTATTTTTAAAATATTATTTTTTAAATTTTTAAAAATATTATTTTATTATTATTTAAAAATAATATTTTAATTTTACATGGCACAACTAAAATTATCTGAGATGCTGAGGTGGCAATACCATAAAACTGCTCCATAGAGTATTATTATTATTATTATTATTATTATTATTATTATTATATATATATATATATATATATATATATATATATATATATATATAAAATAGATAATAAATTTTTAAAATTAAAAAATGATATATTATCTTTTTAAAATAATAATAAATTAATATTTTTAAAAAATATTATTATTATCTTTATAATATTTTATTTTTAAAAATAATATTTTTTTAAAAAATATTTCTTATTCCTCTTCTATTTTTATTTTTAAAGTATTATTTTTTTAATTTTTTAAAATATTATTTTATTATTATTTAAAAATAATTTTTTGGTTTCACGTGGTATAAATAAAATTATAATATTTTTTATAGAATATTATTTTATATAGTCAACTTGGTTGAGTAGGTGATTGGATCACTGCCCGGATGGGGCCGGGTTGGTCTTGTGTTTTGATATACATGGTGAAGCGCGCCAAGGAAGAAGAGGCAATCACGAGCGGGCAGCGCTCATCAAGGAGGCCCTTGATAACCTGGGCCCAGTAATTTGTAGTTAGGAAAATACTTTCTGCACCGCGCGGTGCGCACGCTAGCACAGGGCCAGCGTGCAGTGCCCAAAAAAAATATATATTTTTTTAAATCCGCGTGACTTCGCACGAGCGTCAATCACCGCGCGCGGTGCGCGCCCGCCGCACTGCGCGCCGTGTAGAAAGTATTACCCTTGTATTTATCATCCGGGCAGTAATTTCCAATCCGCATCTGACGGTAGGTCGAACTGCAATCCTCTTTTTGTTGCAAAACAAATTCTGCACACAGATTTATGTTGCCAATCTAATGAGGGCATAAGAGATCAGATCCACCCCAAGCAACATAACGCTCAGAAAGAAAAGAAAAGATGAACCGGTTCGAGGTCCAAAAAGCCGAAAGCAACAGTAGAGACAAAAACGGCAACGAGTGTCGATGCTGTCCGTCCCTCAGCCTCCTCCGACGGCAAACACCACAAAAGCACCATCTTTCTATGGATTCCACCGCCAGCCTCTCATGTTCCACGACCATAGCACCCACAGAAAAAAAAAAAAAAAAAAAAAAGAGGGAGAAAAAAAGAAAACACTCTGTTGTCCACCGTCCCAAAGCCCCATCCTCTTCCTATCATCTTCTCAGTTAAACGACGGCCACCGGCTCCGCAGTCGATCCCCCAAGAGAAGCCCTGCATAGCGGGCAGCTCGGATGAGTCTTCAGCCATTCATCGATGCACCCCGGATGGAAGGAATGGCTACAAGTTGGCAGCACCTTTACCTTCTCTCCATCTATCAAGCAGCTCAGGCATATCGAGCACTGGGCTTCGTCGCCCGATGACGATCGCCGGTGTAAGTGCACCGGGAAGCTACCGATGGTCTCCGCATCGAGGCCAAGCGGCCGAGGCAAGCCAGCCTCAGAGGATAAGTCCCCCGTGGCGGTGGCCGTTGTCCACCGGTGGTAGCCGCGGCAGGCCCACCTGATGTATAAACAAAGGAGGCCGAGGAAAACCAGGACGGAGAAAATTATAAGGAGGAAGAGGAGGCTCCGGCCGTGGATCTGGAAGTTCTTGTCATCGAGGCCGGCATAGCGCCAGTGGAAAGTCTCGCTGGCCTCTTGGGCTGCCATGTTGGTGCCTCAGGGAAGGGAATGATTCTGGAGTGGGGTGTCAGCTTTATTTTGGTGTCAGGATTTCTTTTTTCTTTTTTTTAATTGATCATTATTTTTAATGATTTTAAGACCGTACTTCATAACTACCGTATCTATTTTAAAGTTTGTATCTCAGTAAATTTCGACTTCCGAGTTCGTATACATCCATACGATCTCTATTTAAAAAGATCGTTGGTCCCATTTTTGGGGCATGGAGGATGATGAAAAATATGTGCGGAAGGGTGTGGATACTTTGGTAAGATGTGACAGAGTTTTCTCATATGATTGGATTTTTTAAATATTTTTTTTATTAAATTTATTTTTTTAATCATTTTTTTGATTTTGTTTTAGATCTTGAATCAGTACATTCTACCTACTATGAATGGTAGATGAGGATGATGCCGGTCAGGGAGTTGTCGTGATTTCGGCCGGTATCCTCTCTCTCTCTCTCTCTCTCTCTCTCACGGCCTCGATAACCTTAGCAGGTAAACGGCGCTCAAGACCACAAAGGGACAAAGCCAGCGCAGGCAAAGTTGCAGCATTGAAAGTTTTGGTGGTGTTTTGTGATTGGCTGAAAGGGGGGTGATGTTACGTGTCACTCACCAGAGGACTGGATCGCTCCCGGCCGGGGTAATTATGGTGGAAATATCAAGGGGCCACCAAATTGGCTGGAGACAACCACACACGCAAATTTCATGAACGGAGGAGATCAGAGGAGGATAGGGTTTATAACTTCGTGCTGGGTCCCCTAAACTGACCGAAACACTCCCGAGCTGGGTGAAGAACACTTGCTGAGGGCTCCTTTAAGTAGATCATGCATATCTACCAAAAAAAAAAAAAAAAAAAAAGGGATATTGCATGAGGCGGTGTCACGTGACCGACAACCATTTGGGCATTTCTCTGGCCTTTGATTGGTCAGCCATCTCTTCTCAGGCGAGAGCTACTCCCGATGTGGTTGACGGGAACTGGGACCAAGAAGTCCTTTGAAGTGATGGATTTAAGCTATTCGATAGGTTGCGTATGAAAGGTGCGTTGCAATGCTTGAGGGTATGGACTCGAATATCCTATAATGTTCGAATATATGATGCATTCATTAAAAGATTGCGCCAGTTCCATGCCAAAGATAATAATGATAGAAGATATGAATGCTGAGGACGAATTCAGTAGAATGAAACCGTTCCAGTAGGGTAAATAATAAGCCCAGTCTTGTGGCGGACAAACAAATTAAAATGGAGCTACTATAGGTCTGTAAGTCGAACAGTATCTGATCAAAGGTAAACCAACATAATCTTTCAGGTCCCAATCTTTGTCCATTAAATATTTACCCAATGCGGTCATATGGAATGTTACAACGTGGGTATGGTAATTTACAAACCTAATTTGGTCGAGATTAAAGCCAACTATTTCACTCGATATATAACATGCAAGTTTTTACCCTATAATCTGCACATTGCTTCTAAAGTTGGCTACAGCATTAGTTAATAATTTTAGGGCATCATCATGATTTGTCTCAATCCAACTTAGACCAAAATCCAGTTCGTACCAAATCCAATTTGGACTTCATCTCTGCCAAACCTGGCCGTTTTTCTCTAGAACTTAAAAAGCGGCCTAGTCCTTGAACAGGTGTTATTTTAATTAAGATGCAGAATAAAACACCCGAATAGATTCGGGTCTGGATCAGGAGGTAGTTGGCCCTAACCCAACTCAAAAGTATTGCTGAACAAAAGGCATGTGGTTCTCAAATCGAGTTCACAAACCTCTAGTTTCCAATCAACTTTACTATTATAATGCAAAGAATGTTAGCCATTGCCTATAATCTCAATTCTGCATAGAGGAATGCTTTGCCGGATGTCGTTCCCACTTTATAAAATAGATCCTAATTAGTCCGTCTCTTACTTCTAAAGACCAATGAAGAAGAGCAAGTAGCTAAAAAATATATATGAGAGCCTTCTCTCAAGGATTGCAATTACTTGTGCTTTGCACAACATGCATCGCATGCTTGGCACCAATATATAGCAATTAATGCTACCACGCCATGCACAAGATCAGGGTTGGCTGAAAGGCAAGGCCACCAAAGCCTTTGCTTTAGGCCCCATATCCTCTACCACAGGGCGCATCCACCCATGAGAAGATGAATGGCATCCTGCCATCGACGTCACAGACCATCCAGGCCCAGCACATGTTTGGCATGGTGGGGATCCCCATCCCCGTCGTAGCCACTTGTGTCGTCACCTTCGGCGTCTGCTTTCTCACCTTCCTCGTCGAGCAGTCGTCGACGACGCTGCCTCTAGCTCTTCCTACGGCTACCTCACCGGTCGTCTCGATGTCTTTCTCAGTTCTCATTATCTTCAGCCCTGACTGTCCGCCCTGGTGTCTTTCTAAGTTTTCATCATCTCCGACCCTGACTGCATCCACGGTCTCACCAGCCTCTCCAACACTGTCGCCAATACCTGGCCAGCGGTCATGATCTCTGATTACTATCATCCTGCGATCTGGCAATCATGATCCCCCAAACCTCTGCCTGGTTTGGGACTCACAATGATGGCCCTAACTGCATCCACCGCCACGCCGACCTCTCCAATGCTGCTGCTAATACTTAGTCGGTGGTCATGATCTTCGACTCTTGCCATCCTACAATCCGGTGGCCATGATCTCCCAGTCCCCTGCCTGGTTCGCAACTCGCGAGGTTCTGGATGTTGTCATCGCCGGTCGGCCCAATGGGTGCTATCTGGACCTCTCAACCGATGCGGTTGTGGGGAGAGCCAGGAAGGCACTTGCTTTCCCATTCCCAAGTTAGCAGATGCGGTACACGTGCCACATGAATGATTCGTTGGCTTTGGAAAGATAAAATGCGGTGGTTGGAAAAGATAAAATGCACTGAGATTAGTTAATACTTCCGATGCTCACAGCCTAATAATACACAATGGCTATATACTATCCTATAAAACTAACTTTTTTTTAAATTTTTTTTTCTTATTCTATTTACTTTTTTCTTTGATAATTGGCTTTAACTCATTTTTTGCACTCTTGCACAAGATAATTACTTGATTATTTATTTCATTTATTATTAGCATTCAATGATCGATACTATTATTCTAATCTTTATATTTTTTTATTTAATTTAAAATTTATATTATATTATTATATTATCTCTATTTTATTTAATAATTTATAATTAGCATTCAATAATCGACTATAAAATTTTTTTTAAAACTAAAATTAATAAAATTTTACTTAAGATCAATAATATCTCAAGAAAAATTAAATGGATTAGCTATATTATCAGTTGAAAAAGAAATGTTAGAAGAACTTGATTATAAAAATTTAATAAAAAATTTTACATCTAAAAAAATTTAAAAAATAAAAATTTATATAAATTTTAATTTAAAAAAATATTTTGATATTTAGCTTGTTGACATGATTTATCTATAACATAAAAGGGAAGACCATTTGATGTACTCTAACTTTTATAGACTCTTCAATTTAAATAGCAAATATAATTAAAGTTTTTCACGCGAGGAAAATAAATGGTTAAGAATGGGTGTGGGTATACATCCATTCAAAGTTCAGTATATTTTCTTTCATTAGCCCTTGGTAATTATATATGCAAACTTGTACTTGAAACTTGTCAACCGCGTCAATTGAAAAAAGGATAAAAAAGTCAAATCAGCTTTGACTCGTTTAACGCATCCCTTCATGAGGCTGACACAGTTGAGATTGCCGCTACGTATCAAATGGATGCTTCTAAATCCGCTGATATTGGTGCCTCACGCTCGGATCCTCTCTGAGCTAGCCGTGATTGATAGACCTTACACTATGCATGGATCAGCATGTTAAACCGGGCATTAATTTTGATACATGCGACGTTCCGACCTTGTGCACGCGTAGTATCACACGTGTAAATACAGCAATGGGGCAGCTAAAGGCATATCAGACGGACGGCCTTGCCACATATACCGGCACTTTGCTACCATAATATTGCCATCTCTATTACGATATTAAGGTACCGTTTCACATCACTTTCATTTATTTTATTTTTTAAAAAAATAATTTATTTTTTTTATTTTTTTAAAATATAAATATTTTATGTAGTTAATTATTTTAAAAATATAAATATTATGATGGAGCTGAGAGAGTGGTAACGACCGATAGAATTAGTGGATACAATTTAGTGATGGTGGTGACGTGACGCCGGAGTTGCACAGCCATCGTATAAATATTGGTCATGAGGTCCAGATGTCATGCTACGGTGTGAGTGGTGGTTCTAAAAATTATAGCAATGGTATGGTGGCTGCATCCACAATGATGATGCCGGAGAACGTTAACGACAATGACAATAAAAACAACATCACCAGTAATAATAGAAATAATGGTTATAGAGATGATGATAATAATAATAAAGATAGTAAACATGATGGTTGGAGCATTTACGATAAAAGCCGGTATCAGTAATAATGATATAAGATATAATTTTTTATATTTTAAAAATAATATTTTTTTATATTTTTAAAAATAATAAAATATTTTTTAAAATAAAAAATAAATAATAATAAATATATTTTTTTATCTCAATGTATATAAAATTTATTTTTTAAGAAAAAAAGTGAGCTATATTCCTTATCCATATAAAATAATTTAATTATTTATTTTTTAATCATATTTTGATATTCATGCAAAATCAAATAAAACATACTTTACGCCATCATTTCATCAATATGATGATCACATGGCCCGCAAAACGTTCAATCTATCTTTCACAAGCAGCTGATCTTTTTATTCCTCATCCTCCATCTTAATGCGAACGATCGATGAGAATCGTCATACCTTTCTGAGAGTTAAAGAAAAGGGATCAAGCCATCTCTATTTAAACATGTACTTGTCTTATCTCATTAAAAGATTTATTTCTAATTAAAATAGAAATTACAATCTAAGTCTTATCAGGAATAAGACTCTTTAATTAATTAGGCTTACTATAATAGATTCATGACTTAATCCAATAAGCTAAACCTAACTAAGTAATAATTAGGCTATATTAGGAGTCAAATCCAATATTCTTCCATTTGGCCAATATTATCACTTAAAATTTCAAAATAACAATCCTGAATCAGAATTTTGGAAATTGATCCAACGAGTACGCACTCATTTTTCAAAAAATTTATCTAATTACCTATTACTTGAAAATCCTTTATACTTTAATTAAGTAAAAATAATGAATGCAAATCATGGCGGTTATACATTTCAATTGACTAATTTTCTTTCATGTATCATGATATCAATAATTCTTACTTAATCCAGTCTTATAAATTGAAATACATAAGCTATCAAAAATCATAATGCCTATAATAATGGTCCCACTATTATGTCATATAAATGATATTTTTGTTTACTTTAATTTTAATAAAAGTCAACCATAATGTATATAAATAATAATTAAATAGAAGTAATAACAGTCATCCACTACTATAAAATAGGACTACGGTAGCTGTTTGTAACTACTATCATATCCTAAAAAATTGCTGCTATAGGCTATGGCAGCAATTAGTTAACCGCTAACCGCTGCCAATGCGGTCATTGCCGTAGGTTAATGGCAGTGGTTATTGCAGCGGTTATGAGAACCGCTGCTATACACAGCCTATGGCAGCGGTTTCGTAACCACTGCAATAGATTGAGTTATGGCAGCGATTTTCGAATCGCTGCCATAGGTTGAACTATGACAGCGATTAAAAAATGGCAGTGATTTCTTAATCGCTGCCATAGGTTTATCTATTGCAGCGGTTACATAACCATTGCCATAGATTTAATGCAGCGATTTCGTCATCGCTACCATAGGTTAATGACAACGGTTGGCACGTAGAGTTGCTGTCTCGCTTGGCATGCCTACGGCAGTGATTTTGCAACTATTGCAGTAGCTTTTGAATAATAAAAAAATATAAAATTTTTAATTTTTATATATTTTATTTGATAAATGTAGAGATATATAACATAATAAAAAATATAAAAAAATATTATAAATATAAGAATATTTATGAAATATTTAAATTTTATTATCGAATAAAATTTATTACAATATTTTTAAAAAAAATATATCAAAAGTCTCCTAAATCTATATCATCGTCGTCATCGGAAGATGGAGCATGAGCTGAAGGAGTTGGAGTCGGAGTGGAAGGAGCTAGAGCTGGAACATCGGCTAACATATCCCCAAGGCCCACAAAGTTTGCTCCAAAATGCATACTGAGCATCTTCACCATGGTGCTCAAGATGTCCTTCAGATGAGATATACACTCCTCAACATGAGCAGCCCATGCCGTAGCCTAATCTGCCCGCACCGTAGCCTAAGTTGCCTGCGGCAACGCCTCCTCAAGCTGCTCTCGACTAACGACATCGAAAGTATGTGAAGAGATGCTCACTTCAAACCAGTAGCTCATCGGCGTATGTCCGAATCTGCGTCGGATCCTCCCAGAGTGCTCAGGCCCAAAGATTTGATATAGATGGTCATGGAGGCCAGAGATGTTCGGATCCTTGCTCGCGAGCGCATCTAACTACTTCTGTAATTATAAATTTAAATAAAATTTTGTATGAAATGCTATAATACTGATAATATATATTAATATATTTATTACTTACAAAAATTTTCTTGATCGCGACGTTTATCGGCCTACCCTTCTTGTCCGTACGGTTAGATCGGAAGATCTCATTATGGTTGGATCGAAAGATCTCGTTACGGTTGGACATCACTCCATCTCTCATCAGCTATAATAATGGATCGGTTTATTAGAAATATGAAAAAACATATCAATTTAATTTATCTAGTAAGATTTAGAATTCATTACCTCTCTATGCACACGATTGACCATATATAGACTCATGGCCTAGAGTGTGCGTGTACTCCTGGGTTGTTTGGTTCTCCCAATTCTGATGGAACATTATCTAACAAGTATGCAGATAAATAATAAATATTTAAAAAATATTTAAATATAATTTTAAGTATATTAAAAAATTTAAAAGTTAAAAATTTTATTTCAAACTCCTGGCTCCTCCAATGTGTAACCATCCCCTCCCACTGACTCGGAAGATAGTCCTGTATCCAAGGAACAAGCTCCTTCGGAGTGTCTCATTGGTGCTCGAGCCATCCTCTATAGAGCTTAATCTTGTAGCCCTGATATAACTCATCAATCTTCTTCGGTTGGACATCTCAAGCCCTCTCATGATCTGAAAAGTTGTATCTTCTCTGCACAAAATTATCAAAAGTCAGTTACCAAATTATTCTAATCAAACAAAGTGTAAACATGTCAAATGCAAATACATAATTAAGATACACTTATCCATATCTCATCCCACACCCGATCTATAATACCAACATTCATCAATCATCAGTCTATGGGTAATACCAAAATGATGTTGGACCGCCTTACAAGCACTTCAAAAAAGGAATGCATCTTCCACGCGGTCTTCCCTAATGGCCTTCCTTCTGCATCATATTGCATCATCACTTGATGTTGGCGGTTCCATACATGCAGCATGCATGTGAAATTATGAAATATCCTACTGGATGATGCAGCTATAATAAAAATATATTATACAAATATATGAGAGTGTATAATAGTTATACAAATAAATAAATGACATAATAAAAATGTACACTCACTGGCTATGGGATCATGCGATGTGGACGCTAGTAGAGACTCATCGATAGGTGGAGCATGTACCGGAGATGTGGCTGACAATGAAGGCTCAGATGTTGATGGAGTAGATACCGATAGTTTCTGAGTAGCCAATGCAGAGATGGATGGAGTATGCTCTTTCTGTGACTCAGATACAGAGCTTCGCATAGCCCATCGAGAGGCGGGGGTGAAAGCTAGATGATTTTTCGATGCCATCATGACCTACAATATTAATGAACATTATCTTTTTTAATCTGATAAATACAGTTAAATATATATGATACAAAAAAATATTATAAATATAAAAAAATTTCTGAAATACTTAATTTTTACTATAGAATAAAATTTATTATAATATTTAAAAAAATATATCAAAAGTCTGCTAAATCTATATCGAATATCTACGATGAGCTCAACCTATCCATGTAGACATATCAGAAACAACAATCATCTAGATTAATCAAAATAAATTTTTATAAATCTTAACATTGATTTTTAATGCAATATTTTCTTGATACTGTTTATTTTTTCAACTAGATATGTGCTTTGGTAAGCAGCATTATTAGCAATGCTGCTTACCAAAGCATGTATATAGTAGAAAAAATAAGTAGTATCTAGAAAATATTACATTAAAAATAAATGTTAAGGTTTGTAAAATTTTATTTGATTAATTTAGATGACTGTTCTTTCTGATATGTCTACATGGATAGGTTGAGCTTGTCGTAGATATCTGACAAATTGTAATACATGATGCGAAGGGTTCCCTCCTCCTCCAAGCAGAGTTGCACCATATTTCAGGCATTTCGGTCTATATAAGATGGCATTTTGGTGCCATCGCGATCTATAATATTAATGAACATTAATCCATATAACGTTAATTAATATTAACCTAGCTCATGGCCGCTGGCATGGCCTAAAACTAGCCGATGGGGGTTTCCTCATCGGCCGGCATGGCACAGGACCGTCCACAATCACTGACACAGCATGGCCCAAGGCCGTCGGCATGGTCAGGGCTATCCACGATCGTCGAAATGGTACGGTCCAAAGCTGCTTGCACGGCCCGACCCAGAATCTCCCGGCACGGTCTAGAATCAATCGATAAGAGTTCTCTTACTCATCGGTACGATCTATAACCGATGGATAATTATAAATATTATAAATATTATTATAATAAATATCATAAATATTATAAATATTATTATAAATATTATTATAAATTTTATAAGTAATTAATAAATAATATAATAAAATTTAAAAAAATATACATGCGGCTATGGAGAGGGGGTCGCACCAAAAGCTCCAAGGGTCGTCAGAGATGGCGTTAGAAGAAGACAACGGTGCTACAGGTAACCTACGAAATAAGAGCAAGATAGTAAGATAAAGAGATAAAAGGAGAGAGAAAGAGAAAAGAGAGAGAAAGCAAGGAGAGAGAGGGAGAGGCGGTCTAGGGGGTGCAGTGACGGAAAGATCAGGGGAGGGGATGGTGGTGCACGGTGAGGGAGGGGCAGCCCGGGGTGGGGTGGTGGTGTTGGGGGATCGATCAAGAAGGGGTGGGGAGGGCCGAGAGGTGGGGACAGTCGGGGATGGGGGCCGGGATGGGCGCGGCGAGCGGGAGGCCGGGGGGGCAGGTGTGCTCGGTGATGAGGAGGGGCAGCCCGAGAGGTGGGGGTGGTGGGGGTTAGGGGATTGACCAGAGAGGGGTGGAGAGGGGCCGAGAGGCGGGGGCGGTCGGGGATTACTATAAGAAAATATGATTTTAGCGATCAAAAAGTTGATCACTAAAAACAAAAATCGATCACTAATAATTTAGCAAACGATATTGCGATCGAAAATTTTTGGTCGCAAAAAGGCTGGTTGAAAATATTTTTCGATGAATTTTTTTGGCCGTAAAATCCAGTGATTGATTTATCGATATAAAAAAATATTAAAATTATTAAAATAAAAAAATTTAAAACTTACGATCGATTTTTCAACCAAAAAATTGATTGCTAATTTTAAAAAAACATAAAAAATAAATAATCTAATTTTAAAAAATTAAAAATTTATAAAAAAATTAGTTTCTAATTTTTAAAATAATTATAAATTTTTTAATATTTTTAAATCAATCAAAAATTTGATCATAATTTTTTTAGAAAATATATTTTTTAAAAAATTAATCATAAAATTGATCACAAAATTAATTAAAAAATATTAAACTAAAAATTTAAATAAGAATTGATCAAAAATTTAAAAGTAATTTTTTAAAAAATTATTTTTTTAAAAAAATTGATTGCAAAATCGATCGCTAAATTAATAAAAAAATATTAAATCAAAAATTTAAATAATAATTGATCAAAAATTTAATTATAAATTTTTTAAAAAATATTTATTTTTTATAATATTTAAATTTTTAAAATTGATTGCAAAATCGATCTCTAATTTTTATTTTATATTTTAAATTTATATTATTTTTATATATTTTATTTTTATAAAATAATAAATTCTTAATATTTTAAATAATTTTTTAATATTTTATTTTTAATATTTTATTTATTTATTTTTTCTCGTCCTCCTCTCACGTGCCAATAGTGCCACCTCCATCGTTGCCCACATCCGCCAGCACGGTCGCTCTCCGATCCCCCACGCTGCCCCCTGATCACCGTTGTTGCCCAGCTATGCAATCCAAGAGGAAGGATGAATTAGATTTTTAAAATTTTAAAATTAATTTAAAGATATCAAGATTGAATGATGATATGCAAGACGTGTGTATGAAGCGATTTAAATTAAAAAAAATATAAAAGATTAGAGAGCAAGAATTTAACAAACTAAAAAAAGAAAGATAGCAAGCACACCACAAACAAGCAAGATTTATAGTAGTTTGATGCTTTTCTTATACTTACATCCACTCCTCGAGCTTCTACTTAAAAATTAAAATTTACTAACTATATTCAAGCTGAATACACTATTGAAAACCTCCAATCCTAGCTATCCCAAGCTAGAACACTTATTTTTTGGGTACAAGCCAATCCAATATAATCCTATTTAAGGTTAGGATTAATCTTTTCAAGTTTTTGGAATCCTCCAAAAACTTAAAACAAAATAGTAAAGCAGAGTAAAAGATTTAATGAAAATCAAATACAAGTTTAGCTTTCTTTATGAGCAAATAAAATTTTAAGAATGCTTTTTACCATAATGGAGGAAGCTTCTTTGATTTTCCTCAAGGTTGTTGGAGATTTGAAAGAGTTCTTGAGAGGTAGGTGAACTTAAAATGAAGGCTTCTTTGCTTGAAGATGACTTTTGCTTAGGGCTGAAATTGAATCACACTAATCTCTTGTGTTTTCTTCTATTTAAAGTCTTTTAAATCTTCAATAGGTGGAGGAGAGAATTCTGAGCAAGATTTATAGCTTTTGGAGACATTAAAGAAACCATTAAAACCTACCAAAATAAGAAAAAAATAGTCATTGCGAAAAACTTTTTATTGCAGGGGTCGACTCATGGCACAGGAGTCGACTTATGAGTCGACTTATAGCACAGGGGTCGACCTCAAGATCGATCTCTGAGATAAAATTTAGAAAAATAGTCGTTCTGTATTTTTAGCCTTCAAAACAGCAGAGATCGACCCTTAAAGACAGCGTGCCAGACTGTCCTTTTCTGCAAGGACGACTTAGGGGTCGATCCTTTCGCTTCAAACTTGATTTTCTCCCAAAATAAGCATCCAAAAATCATGGGACTGCCTCCAAAGAATTAGAAATCTTTTATACTTGCTCTTGAGGCTCTCAGATCAAAACTTAATAAAATTATGATTTTGCCCTTGAAATACAAAAAGTCTTTTTCCAAGCAAAATTCATTAGTAATCTCCTCAAATACTTTGTAATTATCAAAATTAATTCTTGGAGCTACAATCTCTTCCTTTTTTATGATGATAAAATATTTGAGCATAAGCAAAAATAAAGCATGTAGAAGTATTGATTGAGAATTTTAAAAATTTTGAAGGAACATGCTACATCATATACTAGAATATTATATTCAATTATTTGACCAATATGGCATCAAGAGTAGTTTGATGATTACTTATAGTCAAGCATTTAAATAATTTATAGTGTTTGACTTGCTCATTACTTTTATCAATTTTACTTCTATTTTATTTTTTTATCAATTTTACTTCAATTTTGCTTATAGCCTAATTTTATTTACTCTACTCCCTCTTTTTGATATCATCAAATAAAATTTTAAAGGATTTTAAAATTCAAAAATAAAAAACCCTTCCTCTTAAGTTATTCCATATATTTTTCTGCTAGAATAAGAGTTTATAATAAAACTTTCAATTTATAACATAATGATCATAATAAAATTTAGTCAATTTATAAAGATTTTATTTCACATTATTTAAATGACATCATCACATATTTACATCCAAATGATTATCGTAACATCAAGTCATCAAAATATATAAGTGCTAAACATACAAAATATAAATGTATCAAAAGTATTCATGAGAATTAGGCTATCAAAACATACAAAATTCATGGATACAACTATCCATGACACAAACAACCAATAGTACCAATGTCATGATTTTGATCCAAAACAAAAATATAACCAACTATGACTTGATCAACAACTCATAGAAACAACTAAGAGATGCTAAATCATAACCTAATACAAAGATGACTAAACTAAATTTAGTAGAGATCATGATTGAAAGCATCTGAATTAGATGAGGAATCAGAGATGTGATGGGATGTGATAGGATCAAATTCAGGAGCACGTCCTTGACCATGTCTGCCTCGACCGTGGGTGTAGGTGCGGGCTCGAGTAGCTGGACGGGACGACTCAGAAGGCTGAGAGGAAGTGGGCTGAGCAAGAAGAGCAATCTTGATAGTGTCTAAATGATCCAGTGCTCTCGACGTGGATTGAGTGATGGCACTAATATGTGTAGATAGAGTCTCACTGAAATCTCTGAACTCTCTCCTTAGGAAGTCAAAACCATCCTCTAGAATACCTCGGAGTCTGGCTGCCTCAGCAGTAAGATCTGATATCTTTGAAATATCCTCTCTTATCTAGGAATGAGTCAGATCCAAAACCTATCTCTGCAAATATAAAACTCTGCCTGTCAATCTCAAAATACATCCCTCGAGGTCCTCAAGCCGTGCAAACTGAGCAGTAAGAAATTGAAAGATAGTAGATACATATGGAATCACAGACTGATCAGAAGATGGAACGAAGTGAGTACTCTCCCTCTAAGTGGTACTGGCTATCTGCCGAGATAAAAGATCTGCAATCCTCTGAGATAGGATATCGATAATTGGCTGAATCAACTAGTCAGTGATCCTCCTGATCTGGTCATTAGTGAATTTAATATCTATATCTCTGCTCTTCGATGGTGCTACATCTGCATCTTTTCTCACTGACTCTGAGGGATCAGTCTCATGATCAGATGCAAACTAAAAGTCAAGAGATCCTCTATGATCATGAGAAGGTGAAGATGGTCCCTCCTCCTCAGCTCTCTCTATATTCTCAGCATCTTTAGACCAACCACCATCAATCTTTGAAAAACCCATGCGATACAGTGTGTGGCGGTTGATGATATCAGTGTGAGATAATATGGTAACTGGCTCCCCTTCAAAACTAACTCCAAAACTCCTAGACACTAATGAGAGGGCCATACCATAGGATAGATGTGCCTCAGACCTATTCAAGGTCTCTCTCATCATTTCTATCATCAAAATAGGAAGGTTAAAGGGGGTCTCTGTAATCACATGAAACATGATACATATGTCCCTACCAGATAATAAATCATGCCTGCCACTCCTAGGGACAAATAACTTGATAACCATGGTGTGTAACACTCTCATTTCAATAGAAAGAATCTTAGCCTCTAATTTATTCAAATTTTCTTCAAATTCTCTCCCCAAGATGGCTCTCAGTCTTTCTTCTTTATGGGTTAGTTCCATTTTCTTGTAACCCTCACATGGTAATCTTAAAATTTCTCCCAGATGAACTGTATCAAGAGTAATCTCAATACCTTTAACAACAGATTTTACTGTTCTATTGAAGTATGCCAAATTTAGGTAAAACTCTCTAATCAAATCCACATATGTAGCTTCTTTCAACTTGCAAAAGTAATTCCATCCTTGCTTTTTAATTTTTAACACAAATAAAAATCCTTCTTTCTCAAAGAAACTAAAATCAATATTCTTTTTTGGTTCAACCTTTCTATTAGACAAAGGAATCTTTCTTGGTGTAAGAGGAGACTGTGAAGATCGTTTGGGGGCAAAGGTTGGACCAGGAGAGGGCTCTGGTGTTGTTCTTTTTCGGCGGGCTTCTTCCTTTAAGCAACAGGCCGATTTTCTTCTTTGCAGTAATTTCATCTTGGATGCCATTCCAAACAATATAAGCCTTAATCCCACTCAAGAGTGTCAAGAAAAAGTGGAATGGCGAAGATTTGAGAAGAAGAGAAAGAGTTTTGAGGGAGATAGCTGACGGTGGGTTTTAGGGTAAGGGTTTGCTAGGATTCTTCAAACCGTCCAAATAGAAAGAAAGTAAGAAGATATTTGACACCTTAAGGAAAGATTTTGAGGAGGGGTTTATGTAGGAAAGGAGATTTTTAGAGATTTGATCGATTGAAAAAGTTGAGAGGGAGAGAGCTTTTGTTTGGTTGAACGAAAGAAAATAAGAAAAGATGGTGAGGTCATCCTTTTCGACCAAAAGAAAACCAAAATAAGAAGCCGCCCAATGGGTTAAGTGCAACAAAGACCAAAATGCCTATGAGTCATCCTCTAAGTCGACCCATGGCATAGAAAAATTTGAAAAAAAAGATAGAAAAATTTTAAAAAAATATAAGATTTTAAGGATTGAAATTTCATTCATAAGAATGATCAAGAAAGATTAGATTTGAGCTTTTTAAGATAGAAAATTTAAGATATAGGCTCAAGATAAAGATTAATATTATTTTTGATAGATTTAAGCTTGAAATTATAAAGATGCTTAGACTAGGAGATCAAGAATTTCTAATTCTCTTCTAATCTCATAGAATTTATCTTCACTTAAGGCCTTAGTAAAAATATCAGCTGGTTGATTTTTAGTACAAATATAATCAAGAATTATATCATTATTTTGAACATGCTCTTTTATAAAATGATGTCTTATTTCAATGTGTTTTGATCTAGAGTGTTGAATTGGATTCTTAGTTAGATTTATGATACTAGTATTATCACATCTTATGGAAGTTTTATTTAGTTTGATATCAAAAATCTCAAGTTGTTACTTAATCCATAAGATTTATGCACAGCAACTTTCGGCTGCAATGTATTCGACCTCGATCATAGATAATGCTATCAAATTTTGCTTCTTACTAAATCAAGAGATTAAGTTAACTCCTAAAAATTGATAAGTTTCACCAGTATTTTTTCTATTTAATTTACATCCAGCAAAGTCTATATCTGAATATTCAATTAAATCGATTGATGAATTTTTAGAGTATCATAAACCTATGGACTGAGTTTCTTTTAGGTATTCAAGTATTTTTTTTACAGCATTTAAAAATATTTTTTTTTGATTAGTTTATCCTTAAATCTTCTCTTTTTTTTCACTAAATCCTATGAACTTTTAACTAAGGATTCTTCTTTCTCTAGCCCTCTCCCTCTCTCTTTTGGTTGTTCCAACCAAGAAAATCTAGAACAGAAGAAAAGAGAACCAGTCGTTTTGTTGTTTTGGAAATAAATAAACTAAAAAAATTTTGCTAGATGTCATTCCATGAAGAATCCACCCAATTCTAAGCTTAACAGGTGTTGCTCTAATGTATTTCCAACCATCAATTAATGTCCTCAAGCTGCTCATTCATCTCTTGAAAAATTATTTTTAAAAACTTCACTTAAAACCCTCTCGGTTAAACCCGCTCCTAGAATTTTTTACTGATCGAGCTAGCTTGGCCATAAATCAGGTCAGCTAGAGTGTCACTTGGGTCAGTTCGACTCCAAATCGGGCTGGCTCTCTTAGAAAAATAGAAAACTCATTCTATACCCTCAGACTCAGGCCAACTCGATTTCAAAAATTTTATTTATATTCTTCTTTTAAGTTAATGTCCATTAACTTTAAAACATAAATATAAATAAGGAACATCCTTCTATTTGAAATCAATAAAAATATTAAAAAATTTAAAATCCTTAAGAATAAAATTCTAAAATTTGAGTTCTAGTTCAAATTATCTAAACTCAAAATTTTATAACTTTCTTACTTCTGAATGAATAGGTTAAAAGATCTCCAAAATTTCTTAAAATTTATTTTATAACTTACCAACACCTAAAGATCAATTATCGAAATTTTTTGTTCCAAAAAAATACATATTTCATATAGTAGACTTAAAAAATTTTTAGAACTCGAAATGACAGATAGCTATAATTTGTACTGAAATAGCTTCCACAACCTTTGGCAAGGTAAATTTAATTACATACACAAATACAAATCTTTTAATTCATCCTTACATTTCGATCCGGGATGTTACAGTAGCATTGGGTGGCTGGCCTCAGATGACTCAATTATAGAGTTGGATTCTTCTGCAACATCATATGGACATCGATTTTAGGTAGAGCATCGAGCAAAGGTGGCTTCACAGGTGGAGAAAGCTTTGATATGAGTTTAGAGTGGAGAGGTGTAGAGAAAGGAGCGATATCCCAACACCAGCACCAGTATTGCATAAATCTAGATGGAGTGGACTGTGCATGGAGGGACCATGTCAGGTAGAGCTTCAGGTGCAGTGAATGCCGGTATAGGAATATTGCAATTTTTCTAGGAAAGTTCAAAGCAAGGGTGTAGCTGCCAGGTAGAAGAGATCCTACAACTTCAAAGATGGTGCTAAAGAGCAAGCCAAGGTCTTCAGTTAAGAAGATGGTCATGCCAAAGATCTCCAAGAAAGCTTAGTAGCTGAAAAGGGTCGGTGGTAGCAAGGTTTGTACAAGAAACTATCAGGGCATACATCAACATCGGAATCATATAGAAGGGCATTATTAGGTATGCCAAGGCTTGGGTGCACCAAGGTAGAGATTGTAGGAGTTAGTATGGTACTCCTAAGCCTTGAAAGGCCGTGTGGTGAGCCATGGAGTTGGCTCAAGATGTCTAGGACCGGTTTGGATCCTGGGGCTAGGATAGGAGCGATCCTGGGGTGGAGGCGGCATGTAGCTCTCTACAAGCTTGAAGTTCAGGTATTTAGGACTTTGAGAAACTTGGTTGGTGCTCCGGAGACTTGAGGTTACAAGATGGAGTAAAAAATTATCTAAGGAAGAAGTATCAACCAAAATAAAGGCTGGCATTATGTTGAAGTCAACTCAGTCCAAGGTGGAGTTGACTCGAGATGCAGGCGAGTCAACTTAGTCCAAAGTGGAGTCGACTCGAGGATGACCGAGTTGTGATCGAGTCGACTCTCTTGGAGGAAATAGAAACATGGCTCTCAGGATTCTGTAGTTTGTGCACAGTCGAGTCAACTTGATTTCAGGTGGAGTCAACTCAGACCCAAGGGAGTCAACTCGGTTGCAGTTACGGGTTTTCTATTTTGGGCTAGGTTCGGGTTTGATCCTAGGTGTCTTAAGGCATTGGTTAGTTAGATCTTAAGGGGCTAATTCATGTATTAGGCTAGGTTTTAGTCTAAGGGATGAGAGCATGCAAGACATGGATGTACATGGACTTGTATGAGTGCTTTCATGTATGGGTTAGTTTAGGAGAGCTTTTGAGCTCGGATTTATTAGGGTTCATGTGAGAACCATAAGATATATAAACCATTGTATTATAATAGTTTAGGAACGGTGGAGTCAATTTAGAGCTTTTTTTCCTAACTCCCTCTCTTTTCTCTTTGATTTCAATGCCAAATCTAGGATTGCTGCACTTCCTTTTTCTTGTTCTTCTTCATGTTTCTAGTTTAACATCTAGATCTACATAAGAGATTGGTCCACAACTAGTATCAGATCGGTACTAGGTTTCTAATAAGACTGGGATCTGACCTCCTGTACGGATTTCAAAATAATGTCCAATCATCTTGTTTTCATCTTAGTTTCATTCTGAGATCCATGGTAAAGTTAGAGAGAGAAAAGAGAGAGTAGAAAGATTCTAGAGAGAGAAGGAGAGAGGAGAGAAAAAATTTTTCTCTCTCTCTCTCTCTCTCCTTTTTTTTTTCTTTACTCTTTTCTTTTCTTCTCCTCCTTTTCTTCTTTCTTTCTTTTCTTGGCCGATCAGGGGATGGATGAGGGTAGTGGTTCTTGGTCAAAAGATTGACGGTGGGTAGCAAGGTGTAGGCGGCCGATGTTGAGGTGGTAGTAAACAGTCAGCGACAATATTCGGACAGTGGAAAATCAAGAAAAGAATATCTAAAAAAATAGAAAATTTTCTTTAAGGTGTTTTTCGGCCAAGCTGGTGGCCAGCGGCTGTGCCTATAGCCATGAGAAGATGAGGAAGAGAGAGGAGGATGGATCGGGATCTTATCTTGACTATGGCAGCATCTTCGACTCCGATTTTTGATGAGAAAAGGTACAAAAAGCCAGCAAAAATTGGAAGAATAAGAGAGAAAGAAGAGGAGAGGAGAGCTTGGGCTTGTAGCGATAGCTTTGGAGTGGGAGAGGGAGTTTTATAAGGTGGAGGGGAGGCTAAATTCTTCCTAGATTCGATTTCTCCGATATTTTCATAAGAAAGAAAATGCCCAATGAGAATTTTCTCCGTTGTTTTTCTTCTTTTTTTTTGCCGGTTTAAATTTTATACAGCTGGTATTTTGGATTCAGGTTATCACACGAAGGTTGGTATTTAGTAAATTTCTGAGTGATGGTAATCCATATTTGATAAGAATATTTTTAATAAAATTACATATATAATTATTAAATTTATTTTAATACCTTTCTAAATCTATTCAATAAAGAGCTTTTGCAAAAGAATTAAGATGAAAATGATATTATGCAAAGAGCTATGTAATTATAGTCATTATATAAAAACTAATTGAAAATAAAATATTATTTTATTATTAAAAAAAATATATTTTAAATAAATTATAAAAATTTTTCTTAAATTAGGTTGAAATTATAGTCACGTCCAGTAATTTTTAAAATCTATCTTTATATCCTTCACATTTTAGTCAACTCTACGGTCTAATCCATGCTGTTAGACAATTCATTAATATTAACTTGGATCTTATTATCATACCATAATAATTTTTAAAATAATTAAAATAATCTTGAATAATTCAACTTGGAATGGATGCAAGCACTGCATCGAGCTTTGGTGGTGCCCCCATCAGATGCAGCGCTTCGTCTGGCTTGACAAGCCAGTGAAGGAGTTCGTCAAGCCAGACGAAGGAGTTCATAAAACATGGTACTCACCGTCAAGTACAGCGTTCGTACGCGATCTTGAGCCTGCCACCGGCCCCATCGAAGACCACCCGGTGGTTCTGCTCCACCATGTTAGCCACCACATTAACCACCGAGTTCACATTCCCTGGCGACACCGCCATCGCCAGGCACACTGTATTCCCATATCTACTCTGGATCACCATGTTATCCTTCGGCAGATGTGCTCTCATCCCCTCGAACTCCAATTCCACTACCGGCACCTTCACCGCTGCCCCGCTATAACACGTATCAAATCCCCCAAGGGACGTCACCGCCCTGCCTCCCATAAACCTTCGCCGGAACTCATCCCTTACCACCTCGTAGGCCAGTGCCACCACCCTCGTGAACATGGTCCCCGAGTCGATGATAGTGCTGCCCCCAGTGGCCGGGTCGAAAGCGAAAGCCTCTAGCGGGATTCTTACAGGACGACCAACGACCCGAATGCCTCATGTTGTCGTAGTAGAGGGAGGGACGGTGGGGGTTGGCGAGGAGCGGGGTCGAGTGGATGCAGCAGGGCATGGCCATGGGGCCGAGGCAGAGGAGCTGGAGAAGTTTTGGGAGTGGACATTGGGGAGGCAGTAGGAGAACGTTAAGGCGTAGCAGGGGCGGGTCTGGGAAGGGAGGGACGCGGGTCCGCGGTCGAGGCTGAAGAGGCCCTACGGTGGGAGGGATGCGCTGGTGACCGTCTGAAGGCAGCCGAAGGTGTAATCAGAGATGACGTCGGCGGCGAGGGAGAGGGAGTCTTGCACGAGGGTGGCCTGGAAGGAGGAGGAGCCGTAGGTGAGGCTGAAGGAGCAGGCGGCGGCGCCATCGTTGGCGGAGGGACAGGAAGGGTTGGGGAGTTGGGAGCAGAGGGGGTAACCGCAGGGGAGGGGTTGGAAGGTGGAGAAGATGGCGGAGGAGGGGGAGGGAGAAAGGAGCTCAAGCCAGCTACAGTCGCCAAGGGAGCAGGGGGAGATGGTGCGGAGTTTACGAAAGTCGAAGCGACGGTGGCCACCATCTTGGAGCTCTGAAAGATCCTCTCCGTCGATCCGAGCTCAAGGACGCCGGAATCGATGGGATGCAGGCCATGGTCTAGAGCCTGAACGCGTGGGCCTGCCGTGCCCGCTTGCATGGTGCAGCAGCCATCCGCTCCCCGTCGGTGATCCACGCCAGCGCCCCGGAGAGTAGGGCCTGGCCGGGGAGCCCAACGCCGCCAACTAAGGATTGCATCATCCACTCCATGTCCGTGACCTCCTCCTCCACCACGTCTTCGTGGGCAGCACCGCCGAAGATGAGGGAGTTAAGCTCTTGGAGCATGCACTTTCGGTGCTCCTGCTCCATCGCGGAAGCGGCGGCCTTCTGCTTATTCTCGTCGCAGTCCTTGTAGTAGCCATCGCCCGAGCCAAGGACGGTGGCGCCGGAGGCGGCGTTGGCGGAGGACTGCCAGAAGATGGCGTAGGTCCAGCTGTCCCTGGCCGGTTGGCCCCCTCAATTAGGGTCCGAAGCCTATGCTGGAGGTGGGACGACGGATGGAAGGGGGATGATGGGAGGTGGAGAGTGGAACGGGGGGTTTTTCTTTTCCTTTTAGCGTAGAAGCATTGTTTTTTTATATTGCATAAATAGTTTGGCTAATGCTGTTAATTTATATGGGTGTAAATGTAAGTTTTACAAATCATTGGTTGTAAATGTAATAAACAAAAAACTTAGGAAGGTTTTTATAATTTATTTAAATATTTTATATTGAAGAATATAATTATAAATTTATCATATTCCTATGTAAGATTATTTTCAATCAAATATAGTAATTTTTTTTTCATTATCATTTTTTGAAATAATTTTTTATTAATTAATAAAAATTATTTTTTTTATAATTATTTTTTTATGTAAATAATTTTTATGGATCATTAGATTATCCCGTAATGCGCCCTAACTTAACGGACCTAGCAAAATTGTCCATTCCATTCTCTTCCCCCACTTCATTCACTAAGCTTTCCATTCACTCTAGCTCTGTCTCTTCCTTATCTCAAATAAGAAACCTCTGTATGAAAAGGGCAGGCCACCCAAGCCCATGCCATCCATGATCAGGATGATGAGAGAGAAGAAAGAGATGAGAAGAGAGAAAAGAGGCTGTTGTTGCTGAAAATAATTTGCTTCAAAAGTGGAGCAATCGGTTTCTCACAAGAGGTGCTAGAGTGATCTGCAAAATAAGTCTGAGTCGGAGGATTTGACTCTAGTGAGGATCCTCCGACACTCATATTAGCAGAGAACAAAAAAGCAATAATGGATTCTCTGAGAGAAATTTCTTGCTTATTTAGGTTCTTGGGATTTATGGTATTTGTAGAGAAAGTGTTTTGTGGCTGTTTCTTTGTTCCACTAATTTTGGGCCACTGATAACGTCGTGACGAGATTAAGGCTGCTTTTCTAGAGTGGGAAGGCTGTTACTGATGGGATTGGGATGTCTTATATGCTCTCGTGAGTTTAGACGGAGTAGAAAATAGTTTATTCATAATTGGATCACAGCTAGACTATCGTTAGTTAGCGAGATAGGTCGCTGATCGAGAATCTTGGGGAGTGTTAACTCTAGATTGATTTTGATGATAACAAAAGTAGTTGAGTATAGATTATTAAATTACTAACGTTGTTTGTGAGGATGTGTAGTTGTATATCTCAAAAGCTCAAAAATTTCAAGCTCATAAATTACATCTTTCAAAAGGTTATAATGAAAATTAAATCAATGAAAAAAAAAAAATCTAGCCTACAAATTAATTTAGAGAAGAAAGGATCAAAATAGTCTTTGGTATGCAAACTGGGCTGACCCAGTCTGGAACTAAGCCGACCTAGTCTCAGTGAAAGCAAAAGACAGAAAGTCAAATTTTCAAGATCCAAGGGACTGAGCCGATCCAACTGAAAACTGAGCCGATCCAGCTAAAAACTGAGCTGATCCATTGACTATAGCAGCTAATTTTCAATACTACTTCAAATGGCTAGTTTTTTACTCTAACGACTATTTCAGCCCTTCCAACGATCAAAACTTCTTCACTAGCCACTTTCAAGTATATAACTCAATGGAGAAAGAAGCCAAGAGGATTTAAAAAGAGAAATCATCATTTCTTGAAGAACATATTGAATATCATTAAAAAGAGAGAGAATAAAGAGGAATCAAGCTTCTAAATCACAAGACTTTCAAGAGGATTCATTTCCATCATCTTCTACATCCTCACAAGCATTAAGAAGAGAAGTTGAAGCATCATTTGAGCAATCCAACAGCAACTTCTTCAAGCTCCTAAGAGTTCTAATTTTTATTTTTTGATTATGCTAAAATTTATTTCTTGTATTTTATTTTCTTTATAAGTTTCTTTGGGGAAAAAAAACTTGGAGATTAGGCCCGTCCAAGCCTGAAATTGAACTTTGTAGGTTTTGGTTGGTGAGCCCGTAAAATCAATTGGATTGATAGTGAATCCAGAAAAATTATCGATGTAGGGTTATAGTTTGTGAGCCTGGCAAAATTAACTAAATTTATCTGTAATCATGGATTAAAACAAACATACTATAATCTAGGATTATAGTAAAATTCTCAAAAAGAGCTTGAGGAGTGGACGTAGGTGCAGGATTGCACCGAACCATTATAAAATCTTTATACGTTTGTGTTGTATTTTCTTCTCTATTGCTTTACATATCTTGCATGCTTTAAATTGCTAATTACTTACTAATTTAGATTAACTCTTGCTTAAGTTCATTCACCCTTGATTTCATTGCATACACAAGTTAATTTTATTGAATTGAATTAAGATAAGTAAAGCACATACTTGTGTAGACTTAAATTTGATAAAAAATTTTATAAACCTAATTCATCTCTCTCTTGGATTGCTACCTCTGGGCAATAAGGAGCTACTCATCTGAGATGATTTAAAAGTCATGAACGTTGTCCGAGCAGCTGCCGAATGGGATGGCTCGAATCTTCTATCAGAGCTCGGCCACTAGCTTGGAGGGTATTAT